>PITA01006632.1:0-98230 GCA_004023965.1 Spilogale gracilis
TTCTTCTTCTTCTTCTTCTTCCTTTTTAAATTTATTCTTTTGAGAGAGAGTACAAGCATGGGGGAAGTTCAGAGGGAGAAAGAGAAGCAGGCTGCCTGCTGAGCAGGAAGCCCCACTCAGAGCTTGATCCTGGGTTTATAACCTGAGCTGAAGGCACTTAACGGACTGAGGCATCCAGGCACCCCCCCTTTCTTCTTGTCAATCTTCCTTTGCCTGATCTTCAATATTCCTTTGCTCAGCAACTTATTCTCTTTTCCTTCTCCCTGTCTCCTTCTTTCCAGCTGTCTTACCTTAAATCTCTGTTTAAAACAAATATTACAATCATGGAATAATTAGCAATAAAAATGGTTAATCTTTACTGATAGCTTAGTATGTGTCAGGCACGTACCTATGATACATGTGCTCATGGATGATTTTAAATGAACCTGTTAACCCTTGGAGGGTGCTCTTTTTCCCCGTTTGACAGATGGAGAAGTTGATCTTAGAGATGTTAGGTAGCTTGTTCAAGGTCATGCAGAAAGCCAGGGGCAGAGCCGGGATTTGCGCTGGGCAACATGGTGCCGGATCCCATTTTCTGAATCATTACACAAGATTGCCTCCTGTGTAATTACTGTTTCTTCACATTTTTGCTTTTCTCCTCCAAAATACTAGAATCTTTCCCAAATACTCCCCATTCTTTGGATTGACAAATTCTTGCTCTTAAGCTCAAGGTTTATGATATTTTTGCAGACCACTACTCTCCTGTTTCCATTTTTAATAATGGGCTACATTTCCATGATTATAATATATTTTTTTATGAATTACATTTGTATTGTTGCAGCGCTCATGGAATTTGTGAATATTTAAGTATTTTCCCTTGGCTCTTTGGTTCACACTTTTTTTCTACCTTTGTCCAAGATATCTGTTGTACCTTCACCTTCCAGAGACTTTCCACTTACTTTCAGAACCTAGTTCAAGGAGCACTTTCTTTGGGAAGTCAGCCTTTCTCAAGCCCTTAGGTAGAATTAATCATGCCCTCCCTTGGATCTTCATTGGATCCCATATAGCTGTGAGACTTCTCCCAAGCTATTAATTGTTCTTGCAGAGATTAGTTTATAAATGTAGCGTTTTCTCCACAATTCAGGTGGTATGATTCCCTTTCTATGACTTCAGGGACCAACATGATAGAAACTCAAAAATTGTGTTTGTTGAATTTAACTTCCAAATTCAATAGCGCTACCTAACAAATACTCTAATGTGCATAGGACTCTAACCTATGGAATCCAATCTAATCTAATCTCTGTTTAGCCCAGGGAAGAAAATACCAAGAGGAATATGATCTCAAATATCTCAAGGGCTATCAGATTCTGTGCTCAGTTAAACACAATTAAAACAAATGGGTAAGACTTGGAAGGAGAATGTATCTCAGTTCGAGAAATAAGTTTCAAATAATAAATATCTGACAAACATAATACTTTAACAACAGTCATGAGTTCCCTGTTAAGTAACATGTCCAAGCACAGGCTGAACAAATGTATGGCAAATGTACAGAGGAAGGAATTCTTTCCAGCATTTAGAGGAACACTGAATCAGATGACCTTAAAAGGATATTTTGACCTTGATTGTTCTCATGCTATTAAGGTCTAATTTTCAAAAAAGTTGAAAACATGGGCGCCCTGGGTGGCTCAGTGGTTTAAAGCCTCTGCTTTTGGCTCAGGTCATGATCTCAGGGTCTTGGGATTGAGGCTGCATCAGGCTTTCTGCTCAGCAGGGAGCCTGCTTCCTCCTCTCCCTCTGCCTGCCTCTCTGCCTACTTGTGATCTCTCTCTGTCAAATAAATAAATAAATAAACCTTTTTTAAAAAGTTGAAACATGACTCCCATATATGTGTAGAATTAAAAAAAATGTTAAAGATTTCATTCAGCTTTCTTTTTTTTTCTTTCTTTCTTTTTAAAAATTTTTATTTATTTGACAGAGAGAAACACAGCCAGAGAGGAAACACAAGCAGGGGGAGTGAGAGAGGGAGAAGCAGGCCTCCCGCCGAGCAGGGAGCCCGATGTGGGGCTCGATGTGGGGCTCGATGTGGGGCTTGATGTGGGGCTTGATCCCGGGTCTCCAGGATCATGACCTGAGCCGAAGGCAGTCACTTAACCAACTGAGCCACCCAGGCACCCCTTCATTCAGCTTTCTAATGAGAGAACTAGAGAAGCAGTAAAACCAGTTCAATAAGAATTAGAGGAATAGGAATTACCTTCACCAGAAAAGACATTCTGATACAACTTTTCTCAAGTGTGAGATAAAACTGATTGATGTCTACAGCGCAATAAAATTATAACCTTTAGGATTATCCTTTTTACTAGATGGAATTTATTTGCATCTCCACTGGACAAGGTTTATAAGTTAATAACAAGTACACAGAAATAGAGCTCTTATCTAATAGTAAGTTTAAAAAAAGCAAATAAAGTAATAATCTCCAAAAACGCTAATAATACTTGAATGAACCTGTTAAAAAATGCCCCAGTGTATTAAGCTTCCCAGAGCTGCTGTAACAAATTACCACAAACCGGGGAGCTTAAAACACCAGAAATGTATCCTCTCACTCTTCAAGAGGCCAGACATCTGAGGTCAGGGCAGCTCCAGGGTTGGTTCCTTCTGGAGGCTATGAGGGAGGAAATGTCCTATTCTCTCCCAGCTTCTCCTGGTTGCGGCAATCCTCGGGATTCCTTAGCCTGTAGACCCATCACTCCAGTCTCTGCCTCTGTCATCATAGGGCATTTCTTCCTAGTGTGTCTGTTTCTCTGTCTTTCTTTTCTTCCAAGGACACCAGCCATATCGGATTTAGGGCGCACCCTTCTCTGGTATGACGTCATCTTAACTAATTACGTCTGCAAAATCCCTATTTCCAAATATGGTCACATTCTGAGGTTTTGGGAAGGACATAAATTTGCTGTATGTGTGTGTGTTTGTGTGTGTGGTATGCATTCAACCCAATATACCCAGTAAGAGAGTAAAGGGACATGCTACCTACTTTTTTTTTTTTTTTTTTTTTTGCCTTGTTCCCCAGTTTTAAAGACTTTTTCTCAACAGCAGCAGCCACTTTCCTGGTCTCTCCATTGATGTCTCATACATTTCAACCAGAGTCATCCAGCTGAGCTAGCTCTGTATGTGTTGATATGATACAAAGGAAAGACACTAAGTGTGTGGCTAATGAAAAATTAAGGTCTGGATCACATAGGGATGCTTGAATATAATCACACAAAAGGCTTTAATAATAACAATAATAGTTCAGGTCTCAGGTCATGTGGTTACCATTTTGGGAGACGTCATTGTCGTGAGCTGTTTGGGTATGGAGCATGTCCCTGGAATTATGAAGGCTGATTCAGGAGAGTAGGTCTTGACACACATTAAGAAAAGAGGAGGAAATTTTAAGTTTTACACGCAGCTTCCATGCCCTCTTTTTTTGTTTGTTTGTTTAAATTAAAGCTTTTTAACAGGATATCCAGTTAGCCAAGATTTGGGAATTTATAACAGAGGAACTAGCAGCACTTAGCCGGGTTAGCCTCTGGAACAAATGTCTTTAGAGTGGATTTTGGGGGGGCTGGAGAAAGGAGTCACCTTAAGGGCCCCTCAGTCAGACAAATGTCATTTGAGTAGGGATCCATTCCTCTGGTCATTTACCAGGAGCCTTTTTGGCTAGACTCTGTACTGGAGATCCCTGGCTGGTGGAGACCATTACTGAATTAGCAGTTGGGTAGATTTGGGAGTAAAGGGAGTGAGGCTCATCTGCTGTCCTTTTACTCCTGAGACGTCATGTTCATGAGGCTTTTTCTGATGAGTCAAGATGGTTCTGACCCAGCTGAAGTCAGTCGATGGGAAAAGTCACCTAGGACTCAAATGGGAACCCATTTATCTCTCCTTTCACCTACCTACCTACCTAGCTACATAATCTATTTGGGTGGGGATGTATCTGGGCTGTTCAACTAGGCTCAGCACAAGCCTTAAATATTTGTGGTCTTCCTAAATCTGTTCTAGCAGAGTGTCATGCTGTAAAAAAATGGCCCAGCATGTGGTTGAACTAAAGGTGATTTAACCTACCTCAAGGTCCAGGTGTAGAACACAACTGTGTAGGAAACCAAGAAGACACTGGATCCCATTGGGCATCCATCAGCCGTGGTGGCAGCCTCAGAGAGATGGTCCTGAGCTTGATCTGCAAAACTCAGATTCTTCTCTGCCTGGGCCTAGGGGGTGGGCAACTGAACTTTGAATTCTTGGCACTGAGATGGCAGGTATAATGAAGCTTTCTGGAAGGAGATAATGACATTTCTGATAAATAGGGCAGGGAAGGGCTCAAGGAAGAAATTAGAAAAATAGAAATGATAATGACCTTGGTTCTCTCCCAGGTTGTTAAGATGGCTCAACTTGATAGAGGATATTTGGTAAAATTTTGCCTGATTTTCTTCTTGCTGCAAGTGAATCTTTCTTTTTTCTCTCCTTGATGTGAAAACTCTGGGTTTCTGCCTAGAATTGTGTTATTTTATTTCTGGAAAAACTTTCAAGGAAATTGGGTAGAATGATTTCATTTAAAACAGATGAGGACATTCTGTTTGCTTATGGCATTTTTCAGAGTGTGCTTTGTGTAATTCTTTACGATATTTGTTTTGTAAAATGCTGTTGTTGCTTCAAAGTAGTTGATACACACAAGGCCCAGGTATAATGCTGAACTGTTGCTGTTATTGTTGTTTTGTAGCTCTTTTCAAAGTTAGCTTTTAAAATGTTACTTATTGTAAAATATTTAAGTAAATTAGAAAAATTAGGACGTAAGATAATAGCAATTCTACCTCATAATGCTGACTGTGTTGGTGCATACCGACACATGTAAGTTATGTGTATAGTTTTATATAAACATTGGTATTCTGCAATGAACAATCAACATCCTCACACAGTAGTTTGTCATGAGTACCTTTCCATTTTCATAAAAGTGGACCTAGAAATCACTCATAATGATTGGAGCTTGTCATATTGTCTGTACCATAATTTGCTTAGTTCCCTATTGAAGACCATTTACGTTGATTTTCCATCATTATAAACAATGTGGAACATCTTTGTGCCTATATTTTTGACATTTTTTATAATTATCAACTTAAGGTGGGGGGCACCTGGGTGGCTCAGTCAGTTAGGCATCCGACTCTCGGTTTCAGCTCAGGTCATGATCTCTTGAGATCGATGCATGTGCTGGGCTCCTCGTTCAGTGGCAAGTCGGCTTGGAGATTCTCCCTCTGCTTCTCCCCCCACTTGCTCTCTCTCTCTCTCTCTCTCTCTCTCTCTCTCTCTCTCCCTCTTTCAAATAAATAAATCTTTAGGAAAAAAAAAAGAAAGAAAGAGCAGAAAATCTTTAAAAAATTATCACCTTAAGGTAAACTCCTAGAAGTGGGATTGCTAGTGATAATACGCAAACATTTTGCAAAAAACATTTTTGAAAAGATCATACTTGTTCATGTTTACTGCAATAGTCCATAAAAGCCAATTTCTCAATACCTTGCCCAAATAGGTTTTGTCAATCCACTTAATCTTTGCTAATCTGAGAGGCAGAAGAAGTTTACATTTGTTTCAGAATATTACAAATAGAGGTGCCTGGGTGGCTCAGTCATTAAACATCTGCCTTCAGCTCAGATCATGATCCCAAGAGTCCGGCTGCCTTCTCAACCGGAAGCCTACTTCTCCCTCTCTCACTCCACCTGCTTGTCTTCCCTCTCTAGCTGTGTTTCTCTATGTCAAATAAATAAAATCTTTAATATATATATATTACAAATAAAATATTAAAGAAATTAAATTCATGTTTTCTGTACCACCTTGGTGTCTAGTTCTACTCTAGGCAGATTCCCTATGTTATGCGGGCACCTGAGTGGCTCAGTTGGTTAAGCATCTGCTTTCGGCTTAGGTCATGATCTCTGAGTTCTGGGATTAAGCCTGGCGTCATTGGATCAACCCTTCTGCTCAGCAGGGATTCTGCTTCTCTTTCCTTCTCTGCCCTTCCCCATTGCTTGTTCTCTCTCTTTCAAATAAATGAATAAAATCTTTTTAAAAATCCCCTATTTTAACTATTTCTGCTTTTATTATTCATAATGACTATTTATATAATTTTTTAAGAGATTATTTATTTGAGAGAGAGAGACAGAAATAGTGAGAGAGAGGTTACAACAGAGAGGCGAGGGAGAAGCAGGTTCTCCACAGAGCAGGGAGCTCAATGTGGGGCTCCATCCCAGGACCCTGGGATCATGACCTGGGCTAAAGGCAGATGCTTAACCAACTAAGCCATCCAGGTACCCAATCTATTTCTGTAACTTAATATTGTTATATCTCTATGTATTTATTTATCAGTTTTAGGGAATATATTGACTTCCTTTGAATTATCAAGGACATGTGTTCTCATGGTCCTTTTCTGCCCATTTTTCTGCACCCACCCCTGCTGTATCTATTTATCCTACATTCATCCAGAGGTAAAAGTCAATATTTGTTTGGGTTTTCCAAAAAACCAAAAATTCACTTATACAAAGCTTTTATAAACAATACACATTCTCCCACAGAAATTAGAGATAAGTTTATACTGAAGCAAAGCAAAGAATTTTAATAGTCACAGAAGACATTCCCATTTTTAAAAGCTCCACTAGCTGTCTATAGTTAATTAAAGATGGTGACCAGTTCTGGGTCATTCTCCCCTCTAGGAGATGGAGTTTACTTCCCGTCCCTTTGAATCTGGGCCGTCCCGGTGACCACTTAACCGAAAGAATGCTGTGGAAATTAACCAGGATCAGTTTGAGGACTGGCAGCCTCTGCTTCCACTCTCTTCAAATGCTTGTCCTCGAAACCTGGCCCCAACGACATGAGACGCACTGCACGACATGCTTACCCAGCCCTGTGAGGGAGCCACCTTGGAAATTCCAGTCTCGTTGAGTCTCCTGATGTTTGCAGCCTGTGATACTGTGGAAATGGAAACTATATCCTAATTAACTTATGGATTTGGCTTAGCAGTGTCATTCGAGCTCCCAGATGACTTCGGACTCAGCTCACATCATGTGGGGTGCAAGAAGCCTGCAGGTGAGTCCGGATTTAGGGTAGACTGTATGAGAGAGACACATCGCTGAGGCATCTGCCCATCCATGGGCTCTATCCCTCATCTCACTCCAACACTGTCCTTTTTTGCCGGCTTCTCCCCATCTCTAGTCCTTTGGCTGGCCCCACCATCACTTCTTTTCTTTTCAAGAGGCAAACTAGCAATATTCTGCTTCTGGTGTCATTGAAATTATCATTCCCCAGCCTGGGTACTTTAAGCCTGCTGATCCAGGAGCCTCAGTGAGCAGGAATTTACGGAGTCAGGCATTTATATACTTCTATGTAACATCAGTTCTCTCCGAAAGGAGAACAGAGGGAGTGAAATTTTCTCTACAGATGAATCAGGGATAAGTAAAATTCACTGCATCCCACACAGTCATAGCTGAACAACTTCTCTTCTTTCCCTTTTTCATCCCCTCCTCTTGTCTTTCCTTCTCTTCTTTTTCCTCTTGTCCTGCCTCCTGCCTCCTTGTTCTCTTCACCCTCATTCCTCTGCACACCAAGAGGAGGTAAAACTGCAAATGATGGGATGCTCAGTTGCTTTTTCAGACCAATCACTGTTCCAATTCTAAAAAACAAATGAACTCACTGCAGAGTTGCATACCCAGAGTCCATTAACAAATGTTAGATGATGGTGGAAATGAATTAGTTATTCAACACATTCATTAAGCACCTGTTCTCTGGAAGGTACTGAGCTAGCCAATGAGGAAGAAATCAAAGTTTATATCATTGGTTCACACATTCTTCATTCTCCTGTTTTTGTTTTGTGCACCTCGTGCACATGACAGCAATCCTCATTCTAGTCTATCAATTTAAACGTGGTTACTGAGCATTCCCAATGTCTCAGGAACTGTAGAGGTAGGGGCTTTTAGGATGGTTCCCTTAGCTCCCTACACGTCCCCTTGTACCAGTTTCCTAGGGCTCCTGTCACAGAGTACCACGAACAATAGAAATTTATTTTCTCATAGTGATGGAGACCAGAAGTCTAAAACCAACATGTTAGCAAGATCATTTTCCTTCTAGAAGGCTCAAGGGGAGGCTCCTTCCCTTCCTTGCCTCTTTCAGCTTCCAGTGGCTCTGGGTGTTCCTTGGATTGTAGTAGCATCCCTCCGGTCTCCGTCTCTGAATTCAGAGGGCTGTCTTCCTGCTGTGTTTGTATCCAAATGCTCCTCTTAGGAGGACACCAGTCATAGTGGATTAATACAGCCTCTCCTTAACTTGATTAATTCTTCAAAGACCTTTCCTCCAAAAAAGTTCATATTCACAGGTATGAGAGTATAACTCTGACCTGATTTTTGGCAGAGGACACAATTCTATGACTCTTGTCCTCTGACTCCACACATCCGTACCCTCCATTCTCCATGTAGACCAGCCTCCTCTTCATTTCCAGCTGTAAACCAAGCCCCATGTCTCCCAGTGGGGATGATCCTTCCCCTGGAGGTGGATCACAGAGGCCCAGAGGTGCATGAAGGAGGGAAATGTCTTTAGAGAGACCAGTGTGTCAGCAGTTCCTTTCTCTTCCCCACTCTCTCAGTGTCCTGCCATCTTGAACACACCACGCACTGGTAAACACCGTGGAAGGAAAGAGCTGAGAAAAAGAAAGGCAGATAAGGACGAAGAAATTCTCTAGCTAGTTATAGCAGACAATTAATCTCATTAAGCGAGTATTATTCAACCACTTTCATAATACCTGCCAGAATGGTGTCAGATTTTGATAAAGTACAGCAGTAGATTTCTAAATAAGTAGGAAAGGATTACAGCTCTTAACTTTAGCAATAAAACTTTAAATAAATCCATCGACTCCATCTCACCCATTAACTATTTCCTCCAGCGGGTCCTGCCTTTACTGAAAGCCGGATTTGCAATCGGACAGCCCGTCACCGGTGCCTCATATACTTGAGTGATTTCAATCAGATCAACCAAAATGCTGGCTCATGTAAATGCTGAAGAATGGGCTCTATCAAGCTGAGCCAGCTTCTGGTATCGAGAAGTCTGTGCCTCCGGAGTCTGCTCTCTTCACTCAATCACTGGAGCATGAGGCCTGTGGTCAGACCTTAACAGACACAAGTGTATCATCTCAGTTGTTGATGATCTGCTTTCCAGTGTCTTTTCCCCACATAAACGGCCACTGATGGCCTTCACTGCCCTGATTCTTGGCATCCCAGGTGGGAAAGTGAAGAGAACCATATTGTGGTGACACATTTCAAACCAACTCCTACCGGCGGTGAGCCAGCCCTGAGACAGGTAAGAAGGGCTGGTTTATTCGCTTGCTGGGGCTGTCAAAACAAAATACCACAGACCGTGTGATCTGGACAACAGATACGTATTTTCTCGCAATTCTGGAGGCTAAAAGTCTGAGACTGATGTGTCAGTTAATTTGGTTTCTTCGAGACCTCTCTCCCTGGCTCGCAGATGGCCACCTTTTGCTGCGTCCTCCTGTGATCTTTTCTCTATGTGCAACCCTGGTGTCTCTTTTTGTGTTCAAAATTCTTTGTCTTATAAGGACAGCAGCATAATTGGATTAGAGCCTAATGTAATGGCTTCACTTTGGTTTTATCACTTCTTTCAAGACCCTGTTTAAAGAACCAAAAGTAGTCACATTCTGACTTACTGGGGGTTAGGCTTCAACTTATGAATTTGGGAGGGACATAATTCAGTCCATAGTAGCTGAGCTTGCTAAGGCTGGTTGGTTCTAGAAGCAGTATAGGACTCTTAACGTGGCTCTATTTCTACTTTCTGTCTTTACCCTCACCATCCAGAGTATTGCAGATATGAATGGCTGAGGGGTGGTACCTAGGAAGGCCCGCCCCGTCGTTCTAAGAAACACTGAACTGTGGGATGTCTGTGTCACTGTCAATTGGTGATAACTGACTTTATAAAACCAACAATTGCTCTCTAATTTTTTTTTTTTACATACTGACATGCTATTCGATTAGATGTCACAGAGAGAGATCGCAAGCTAACGTGGGTAAACTGGGCATAGCCCGTGCTATCTTACTGACGTTGTGACCTGTATGAATGGACCATTCCTGCAGCATTTAACAAAGAGTTGTGGCGATTATAAATTATTATAGTCTAATGCGAAATGTCACAAGTGTGTGTTTAGCATGAGAATTCATGTACCATGCAGCTCTTCATAGGAAAATCAGGGAGCATAATTGTTCTAGACATCCTTTCTAAAACCAGTGGGATTTTGTATATTCATCTAGATACAGAGCGTTATAAATGTAAGTACATATGTTTGAATAGATATATCCTGGTGTATGTGTTTTTGTGCACACAGGTATCTAAAAACATATGCAAATATGTATTTATGCGTGTGTATGTGTATGTGTGTGCACACTTTTCATGTATAATAGAGTATCAAGCACCCTACCTACAGACTTCTGAGGATCTCTTTGGAGTTTCTGATCCTGTGCTCATCCCTAATTCCATATTCCAGTATCTCCATCTTGAAGTTCTTTGCCTAAACTCAGAACAGAGAATAGCTCACTTGCCAACTTTTTCATGAAGGTTGGCTTTCTTCCATGTTGCTTGGCTCCTCTCTCACCATGTCTCTCTCTTTTAAATTACTTCCCATGCTTCTACCCTGTTCTAACATCCACTCCAAGTTTTTTCCTCCAACTCCCTGGGCAAGACTAAAAAATTTATGTGATGAGGTGCACCTGGGTGGCTCAGTGGGTTAAAGCCTCTGCCTTCGGCTCAGGTCATGATCTCAGGGTCCTGCGATCAAGGCCCGCATCGGGCTCTCTGCTCGGCAGGGAACCTGCTTCCTCCTCTCTCTCTGCCTGCCTCTCTGCCTACCTGTGATCTCTCTCTCTGTCAAATAAATAAATAAAATATTTTAAAAAATGTATGTGACTGAATTATATACAGTAGGTTAGCTCTCTATCCTGATTCCAGACTGGGTTCTGGGCCTTCCTTTGAATTGAAAAAAAAAAATCATTCCACACACATTTTTTGAACACTTACCAGGAGGCAATGCTGAAGGAGCCTGAGAGACTCCTGGAGGGGCTCTGCTATGGGAGGAGAGCATCACCTTCAGGACAAACAATCGATTGAAACTTAGATTTTTTTTGAGATATCCTTATATTTGGATGAGATAAAATTCTTAGAATCCCCACCTATATCCATTGGGAGCATTTTACAAAAGCTCTTGCTGCATTAAAAAAATTATTGTGATCTTCAGAAGCTTTTTCTCATCCCCCTCTGAAACTCTACCTATTAAACAATAACCCCATCCCCCACTCCAGCCCCTGGCAACCGCCAATCTACTTTCTGTTTCTATAAATTTACCTATTCTATCTACCTCGTATGAGCAGAATTGTATAATATTTTCCCTTTTGTGTCTGACCTCTATCACCTTAGCATGACATTTTGAAGTTTCATCCATGTTGAAGGATGTACCAGAATTTTGTTCCTTTTTAAGGTCGAATAATATTCCAGTGTATGTATATGTCACATTCTGTTTATTCATTCATCTGTTCATAGACATTTGGTGTGAGTGAGTGTGAGTGTGTGTGTGTGTGTTGGTTAGGGAAGATATGTTGACATTCTAGAGCTAGGCTGTGAAACTGGCCAGGCTTTGGGGAAGTGGACATGAAAAGCTCTCTCCTAGCTACAGAAGTAAGACACCAGGCCGGTGTGGTAGACACTATCCCTACTCCATCCAATCCTCTAGGTCCCTTTACCTTTTTTCACCTTCCGTCTGCACCTTTGACTCTTTGAGGGCTTCCCTTGGACCACTTGGACCAGGTTTGTCTCCTTTCATGGAGATCTAGAAATGTCTAGAGTGTATATGTCACTTTCCCTGCTCTCACCCAGCCAGTCCCTAGCCAAGGCCTTGCTGGTGCACGAGGACGACGGCCACTAACTTTGCTTCTGAGGCTTATTGAAAGTGGCAGGCTTCCTTGCTAGATCAGCCTTGTGTTCCCATAGCTTCCCTCCATGGGAAATTATACCCCATCTTTTTGGAGGGAGGCATTTTCCCCTCCTGTGTCTAGCTTCCTCCATAAGTCAGCTATGCACTAAGCCTCATGTCGGGGACTCTGGGGAACCCCATTGAAGACGGTAGGAATGTGTGCTGGGAACAGAAATAGCTCACTTGGATTGTAGTGAGGAAAGGTAAGTCGCGGCTAAGTTACAGAGGCTTTGAATGCACAGGCAGCTGTCAGTACTTTATTCTGGAAGGATCGGGCTGTTATTAACATTATTAATTATTAATGTCATTAACATTAAGGCTATTACTATTAGCCTCCATGTGAGGGGGATTAGTAAATAAGTCAGAGTGTAGGCACTCTGGATGCCCCAAGCCTGCTAGAAGGCTTTCAATAACCCGGTTACCTTTGGCTTAGAATGTTTGTAGGATGCAGCAGCAGGCAGGGAAAGGATGGGACACACGTGTGAGGGGGACTTTGGAAGCTGTGCAGGCACTGTGCAGAAGCTAACCCTGAGGACCAGAGAGAAGGCCCCCAAGCTGATGCCTCGTCCTTCATCTCGGCTATGGGGGAGACGGAGACACCACCGACACAGAAAGAAGGGTGGGTTTCGAAGGAATCGGTGAGCTTGGTCTCCACATCTGGTCCGCCATCCTGAAACCATCCATGTTAGCCCAGAAGGAATATTTCTTCTCCTTACATGCCTCACGATTTATCTCTCCGGAGCAGACAGTCCTTGCCTAGTCGTGGTCTTGCATCATTCGTGCATCGCGGTGGCTTGTTTGCTTTGGATTGTTCTTAGCCTCAGCGTTTCCACCTCTCCTCAGTGCAGTGATGGGGAGTTTCACGGAGTGTCGTGTCGTCTTCTCACATGGGTTCCTGAATGTGTGCATTGCATCTAGATCACGCCTAACGCTAAGCGAGCAGCCGGCTGGGAGAACTGAGCTGTGAAAGCGTTCCATTTCACTGTAGGGCTGAGTTTACTGCACAGTTAAAAAATTAACTCTGTCCTTCTTCATGATGCTATGATATACTCATCATTCTGCAGAAGCAGAGTGGCAGGGCGAACTTGCAGGCCAAGCGCTCCGAACAATACAGATACAATACCATCAGTGTACCACCGACATCAGTTTTCTTACAGACACAACACTTAGCTTTATCGTCAGTGTTAGCTAAGATTGTATTTTGCTTAAGATAATGAGCCCCCGCACTAAGAACTGAGAAATGCTCAAAGGCGTTTCACTTTTAATCTAAACACGAGTTCAGTGTACCGTCCCTGAGCAGCAATGTCGTCCTCATTATTGCTGCATCTGGGGTTTATTGCTTTCCAAATTTACATGCCCCTCCTGTTAGATGATGGTCCTGTGCCCTCTGAGCAGTTCTCTGTGGGGGATCCTGCGGAGAAATGTCATATTTAGTAAACAGGGACCAAAGCACTGAAAGATAATGCCTAAATTAATTTGATCATTCACGAGTTGATTTAGACTCAGTAACATTTTTGAACACCAGCAATGTGCGAGGCACACATTAACACAACGAAACGCAGCACAGGCTCCTGCTGGCCAAAGACTTGCAGGCTTGTCAGGGTTACTGACATTGGAAATGGATGATTTCGGTGCAGTGTGGTGTGGTACACAGAGGTCTTACTGTGCAGCAGAGAGGAGGGGACAATGCTGGGGGTTACAGAAAGCCCCTCCAGGTCTCCAACCCCACCTGCATGTTTTAAATGGATTGAAGACGCCTCATAGCTGGCACTTTAGAAAGCGAGAGGACTCCTCAAAAAGCTCAATACAGAATTTCGATCCAGCGATTCCACTCCTAAGTAGACATGAGAGAGACAAGAGAGATGAAAACGTGTCTACACAGAAACGTGTTGCTGCGTTATTCACAATAGCCACGGGGTGGGAACAACTCAGATGTCCATCACTTGATGAATGGATAGACACAATGTGGTCTATCCATACAAGAGAATATTATTCAACTGTAAAAAATAATGAATTTCTGACACATGCTGCATGGATGAGTGGATGAATCTTGAAAACATTATGCTAAGTGAAAGATGCCAGACACGAGAGAGCATGTATTTCATAGTTCCATTTATAAGAACTATGCAGAAGGGATAAATCCAGAGACAGAAAACAGATCTGTGGTTGCCTGGGACGAGGGGGAACAGGAATGGGGATAGGGATGGAGTTTCCTTTTGGGTAATGAAAATGTCTTGGAACTAGATTAAGGTGATACTGCATAACATTGTGTATAAACTGATGTGACTGAATTGTACATTTCACAATGGCAGATTTAAAAAAAGATTTTATTTATTTATTTGACAGAGAGAAACACAGCCAGAGAGGGAACACGAGCAGGGGAAGTGAGAGAGGGAGAAGCAGGCTTCCCGCCGAGCAGGCAGCCCGATGCAGGGCTCAATCCCAGGACTCCAGGATCATGACCTGAGCCGAAGGCAGATGCTTAACGACTGAGTCACCCAGGCGCCCCCACAATGGCAGATTTTATGTATATGAATTTTATCTCAATTAGAAACAGAGAGAGAAGAGAGTCAGAGAGAAGAGACCTAATTATTTGTGTTCAGACCAATTAGGCAATTAGGCAGTCTGAATTCTCTCACCTGGGAAAGCCATTAATAAGGGAGAAAAAGACCTCTTTAAAGTTATCTTTGGTTCAGCACATTTTACATCAGAATATACTCAGTCTTTGAAATAGAAACAAAGGTATTCTGATTCTCACTGTTCCTTTTGCAAGGGAAGAAATGTGTAACAACCTGACCCTCTTGTTCTCCATTCTTCACCCTCCCTTCAATTCTAGAAGAGTCTCTGGGTCAATGGGATTTCAGAGGAAGCATTCCAGAGGAGAAAGTTCCTGTCTGAACTGATCATTGAAGGGTGAATTAGAGCCATTTAGATGAAGACATTGGGAAGGAAGAGTGGGAAGAAGGAACTGCAGTCAGAGGAAACAACATGAACAAAAGAGCATAGCATGAAACACATGGTGTATTTGGAGGAATACAAGCAGGTCAGTCTTATCGTATGGGAAGGTGAGGCACGGACTGGAAGATGGAGTTGTAGAGGTAGAAAGAGAAGGCTTTCTGTGTGATGCTAAGGTCCTGGAGGCAGTGTATTCTGCAAATCACTTGCCTGTGCACATGCTGGTTGTGCCAATCTCCCAACTTGGGGTTCATCGGCCAAAGCAAGTGCGCCTTAGGTGTGACGTCTTTGTCTTTGCACAAGAACTCATGTTTGGTTTAATGCTTTCTTATTGCTGTCTTGACATCCCGAATAATTTTTAACAATCAACCCTCCATGTTCATTTTGTAGCTGGTCCCACATGGGAGAGTTTTCACTGCAGAAATTGGCAAAAGCTACATATCAGGGCTTTGCCTTGCTGGAGAACCGTTACCAAAGATCAGCACACCGTTGTCTGGAAGGAAACCATCGACAGCTGTAGTTTCCAAGGTGCGACTGGGTGGGAAGCAGGATGTTAGGAGGCTTAGAGGAAAGATGTGTAATGAGTTCTTGGTTTAGGAGACATGAGTGTGAACTGCGCATTTGTTCATTGTATCAAAGAAGTAGGTAGTGAGTGCCTGTTCTGCCTTTAGGTACTTTGCTAAGCACTAGGAATAAAAACCAAATAGAACTCAGTCTTGGGGAAAGCAGGTCAGGGAAGACTAGCCACTAATCTGAATCATGAAGTAGAATGAAGTTATGTGCAAAAGCAGGTGAGCAAGAGGATCTGGGTCCTGTTGGAGCTTGGTGTCCAGTCCTGTGTGGCTGACGTTGGGTGCTTCTAGGGGGGCAGAGTGGAGACTGAAGAGTGGTTGGATTGCTGTTAGACCACCAAAACCATGGTCACAATTTTGGCTTCTTTGACAGGGAGTGAGGAGCCACGATAGGATATAAGTAGAGTAGCGAAGCATCTAGACATTCAGTGGGGAAAAGTCCTCTTTGCCAGTGGGGGGCATTGACTGGAGTCAGGACACCAGGCAAGAAGCATTTGTAGCTGTCCAAGGTGGGAGAGAGGGGTGCCTGCAGCACCATGATGTTGGCAACGGGAAGAAAGAGGAGAGAGATGTTTGAAATAGTTAGGTAATAGTGGCAATATGATGCCTGGATGTGGGCAGTGACGGAGAGACAAGAGGTTAGGATACAACCAGATTTGTGGCATGAATATCTATGTTGAAAAAGAAAAACATTTTTTTAAACCTTGAAACCATCTCTTTGATCCCTGAAACTACCTATCTTATTTTTCTTATAGGGGGTTATGTGAATCCCACAGCAATCCAAATAAAGCTATGAAAATGTATAGTTCAATAAAAACATGATCCAAAAGGAAATTACACAAGGAAACCCTGGTTTAATACAAATGGATCTTGTTTTTAAGCCAACTTGGGAAAGGTAGATACAGTTCTGTCTCATAACAATAAGACGCTGAGTTACGAACCCAGTCAGATGGTATGCGGCATCACATTGGTGTCAGATGGTATGCTGCATCGCATTGGTGTCAGATGGTATGCGGCATCGCATTGGTGACCTGTCACCTTAATTTGCACAGACTCCAGGCGAGGGGACATACACAAAGCTGGTGAGAGGACAGTTATATAATTGAGGTCATATCGGCCACAAGTAGAGTCTGGAGAGCTGTTAGCAGACGGAGCTTGCTTCAAATGGAGGATGGTACAGTACTGTTTATTTAGAATTTTGTGTGAAAGGGAAAAATAAGCCCCATGACTGTAACAGGGAAAATGAAATATAGTTAATTTACTTCCAAAAACATATATGTGAAATTGATTCAATTTAATTTTCAAAATAATTATCTTAGACTCTGGCCCTTGGAAATACAAATGCAAAGATTTGATCTCTGTTCTCCAGGAGCTTATAATTATGAGCACAGAGAGCCAATTATAATAGATATGAGACTGAGTATAAAATGGACAACGGCCAGACCCATGGTAAAAACATTAAGCTATAAAAATAAAATTCTAACCTCAGATCTGCAGCAACAAGCACAGGAAACCAATCCACTATCTACAGTAACCAGCTCAGAAAGCCAGACTACTGTCTATAAGTTAGACTTGTAGGCGGTCAGACCACTATTTCAGTCAAACAGTCCAGGAAGCCAATTAATAATCCCTATAATGATTGGCCCCAAGTATCAGGCTTTAATTAATATCAGACAGTTCCCTAATTTATTTTTGTCTCTGCTTCCACCCTAGTACCATCAGAGTAAGCCAAACAGGCACCCCTTACCAATCGCTCAGGATTCCCCGCTCCCAGTTGACCTACCTCCAGCTTCCCCAGGCCTCCAGTTTCCAATCAGGGCACCCCTAGAGTCTTCCCTTCTTCCATGACAAAGTGCTTCCACTCCACTGCCTCCTTGCCATCTCTGTGAAAGGCAGGTGGTGGTGACTCACTCCCTTGTCACAGCTAGCTCTAAATAAGTAGCCTTTTCCTGGGGCATCTGGGTGGCTCAGTTGGTTAAGCATCTGCCTTCGGCTCAGGTCATGACTTTAGGATCTTGGGATTAAGCCCCACACTGAGCTCCCTGCTCAGCAGGGGAGCCTGTTTCCATTCCTTTTGCCCCTGCTCATGTTCTCTCTCTCTCTCACTCACTCTCTCCCTCTCAAATAAATAAATAAATAAAATCTTTTTTTTTTTTGTTTTTTTTTTTAAAGTAGCCTTTTCCTGTTCTTGCTTGGGTGGTCTTCACTTATTACTGCATAGAAAAAGCAGAATAAAGTAAGTGCTAAAGATACCTACAAATTTCACACTGTGTGGAAATAAAGGAAAGGGTAATTTGTTCTGTCAGGGAAGGTTGGGAATGCAAACTTGCAGCTACTAGCTGAAAAACACCCACGGATGGAGCTTGCCTAAATTATTTCTCTTTTAAATTTTTATACACTAGTGCTTTTGACAAAAGGAGAGATGCTCTTTGACCTTAAGGGGAAAGAGCAGTTTTGGCAGCTATGGCTAAGATCTCCCCTCCTAGCTTAGGACTTGAAGAAAAGCTTGAATCACCAAAACTGGCAGGGCTCCTCTAGACTTCAGTCATTCTCTGTCAAACATGAGCATCGACTGTTTCGAGTGAGAAAGGCTGTGTATTTCATTATTATTGGCTAAGTAGCATTTTGAGATATTTGTATTTCAGCCCAATTTTCTCCCTTTATCCTTGTTATTCAAACAGATAGTGGACCCTGATGTTCCTTGTTCAGAGAAGAGTTGGGCTGACTGGTTTGTATCTAAACCCAAACCATCGAAGAGATAAGACTGTGGGCCCCTGATAAGGAACCCCCACTAACACTGTTCTGCTTGGATATGGGATGCTGTGGAGAAGAGGAATGAGAGTTGTGATGAAGCTTTTACCTCCGCATCTGAGCCTCTCCCCACCACAGATTAGAAGGAATTTAGATAAAAGTAGAGGGAAGTCTGAGGGGCTTGGAGGAAGGCGGCTTGGTTATGGCTTCCCAGAAGTATGTGGCCCAAGGGAGAAATGGGAGTGGCAACCCTTAGATTATTTCAGGAGATGGGCTACCATATGCTGGACCATGCAAGGAGAAGTGATAACCTGATAATCCTTATCCAGAGGACTGATCACAGAACTGTAACAAACCTCCATAACCTTGAGAACTCTCCGAAGAACCACCGAGAAACTCTGAAAGTGATTGAGGTTACATTTTCTACCAGACTTGCTTTATTGAAATTGAATCAGAAATCAGACTGATTTATGTAAATAGAGAGATGGGAGAGTTTCTGCACCTGAATTTCTGGACTGTGAGTGGTGGATACTTATGGATACTTACATGAAATTAACACCAATAGAGGACCACAGAATAGATACTTACAAATTATGTCACATGGCGTGTTCCAGGTCTTAGGATGAACTGTGTATATGGAAACACTCAAGACCTGGGGGGAGGGGTGGAAGACCGAGCAGTTATCCAGCCTCCACGGGCTGGTGTCCAGGAGCATGTTTGTTTTACATTTGCATGCAGATTTTTTGCCCTTCCTATTCCTTATTACAGACTTTGTGGCTTTTCTTTGTGTCAGGATTTTGTCTGTGAATCGGGTAAGAAGTTAGACTCCCTTAGGGAAGTATACTGAGTAGGAGTTGAAAGCAGAGTAGAAATGATGAGGAAGTTAGGAAATATCGAATCTTTATTATATAAATTATTGGTGTGTTTATATTACCTGGGTTTAGGGAAAAGAGAGCTAGAACATATTTCTTTTAAGGGAGAAATGTTTGAAAACAAGCAAGATTTAGGGGAACACATCACCTACATCTAGAGATTACAAAATGTGGTTTCATTAAAAATATTGACTGGATTTTCAACAGAAAAATGAACTGGTTCTGATTTATGCTTTCTACAGGCAATCCATGACTTTGCAGCCTATTATTGTTCCTGCTTTTCTGTTCCAGCTACAGCGAGGAGAATCTTGTTGGTGGCCATGGTGGGGAGAGAATTGAGGTGGATTCTGGCAATTATCAGTACTGGGACTGGATCCTGGGGGCAGAGCACGTTGGATAAAGATATTTGGAGGTATCAGGCAGTTCCTGGAGTGCTGCACAATTGTAGCACAACACCAGCCTGTGGGCAAGCTCCTGGGCAGGGAGGAGGAGCAGTTTCTCAGATGGGTGCTCATGCCGAGGAGACCTGAGTCCCTGGCAGGCCAATAGGTCGGATTAAGGAATCAAGGTGGTAGGTAAATCGCAGGGCTTGGTGCAGCGCCCAAAGGGTTCCCTGTGTGTAGAGGGCTTGCTCTAGGCTCAGTAGATTCTAGATCTTTTTGAGAGCAAAGGAAACATGGGGGTGGGGTGGGGTGATAGACAGAATAGTTCCCTAAAGAGGTCCATAGCCTAATTCCTGAGACTGGGAATGTGTTACATTAAATGGCAAAAAGGATTTTGCAGATGTGATAAAGATTTCTAATTAGTAACCAGTTGACATGAAGATAGGGAGACTATCCTGGATCAAGTGGGGGAAGGAGAAGGAGGAACCTACATGGTCATGAGTCCTTAAAGCAGAGCACTTTCCCTGAATGGAGTCCAAGAGAAAAGGCAGAAAAAGTTAGAAAGACTCCAAGTACAAGTAGAATTCCGTGGGCCATTGCCGGGCTGAAGGTAGAGGGGAAATCAAGATGAGGAATGCAGGCGGCCTTAGGGAGTTCCAGAGACAGATCTTGGTCCCATAGATGCAAGGCTGTGAATCCTGCCAACAACATCCATGAGCTTGGAAGCAGAGTGCCCCCAGGGCCTCCAGATGAGAGAGAGCCCAGGCAGGCCAGCATCCTGATTTTGCCTGTGAGAGCCCAAGCAGAAACAGCTGAGCCCATCCAAAATTCCAGGAATGAATATACATTTTGTATTGTTTTAAGCTGCTAAGTTTGTAGTAATTGGTTATAGTAGCAATAGAAGATGAATACCGAGAAAGGGGCGATTGGGCGTCTTAGTAAATTCTGGCTGCTGTAACAAAATACCACAGGCTGTAGGGATTTGAACAACAGGAACTTATTTCTCACAGTTCTGGAGCATGGCACTTTGAGATCAAGGTGCGGCCATGGTTGGATTCTGGCGAAAATCCTCTTCTGGTTTCCAGATAGTTCTTGTTGCTGTGTTCTCACCTGGCAGAGAGAGCAAGCGTGGGTCTCTTCATCTCCGTGTTGGCATTCATCCCAACAAAGGGCTCATCCTCAAGACCTATGACCTCCCGAAGGACCTACTTCCAAACACCGTCATTAGGGGGTTTAGGTTTTAACACATGAACTTTGTGGGGGACAACTTCAGTCCGTAGCACAGAGTGATGGATCCCCTGGACGTGGTTTGGGCAATTCTGGGGTATAGGATTGAATCTTTGGGAAGAGACATCTATGATCCCAGTGCCAGAAGACAGAGAAACCAAAAAAGAGCAGGAGAGGACAGTAACCCAGTATGGCAGAATTCTCTGCAAGTTCAGGAACTTTTATTTACTTATTTATTTTAAAGATTTTATTTATTTATTTGACAGAAACACAGTGAGAGAGGGAACACAAGCAGAGGGACTGAGAGAGGGAGAAGCAGGCCTCCTGCAGAGCAGGAAGCCTGATGTGGGGCTCGATTCCGGGTCTCCAGGATCATGACCTGAGCTGAAAGCAGTCGCTTAACCAACTGAGCCACCCAGGCGCCCCTAGTTCAGGAACTTTTAACTCAGCTGACTTGATCTGTGTGGGTGGCAGGTTAATCAAGTCAGACTGGGATACAACTGATTGCTCTGCCATCGGGTACAAATGCTATTACCGGATGGCATAGCAATCAATTATATTTTTGGTTATTCTTCATTCTCAAGCCTAACTGTCCTGTGTTTAATTGTTAACACTTCTCCAGGAAACCAGCTAATAAAACAAGACATCACGTTGAGAAAGGAAGATTTTTTCCAGCCATCATCTACTTTCCTTGCTACAGCATTCTGGAAGATAAGAGATATCTCTTCTATAACCCATGTGAAAAGTGCTGGGAAAGTTGTTGAGAAAACAGAAGTGTTACGATTTATATTGTTTTTATCTGAAAGAAAGCTGCAACAGCACCAAAAAAGATAAAGCCTAAAACCAACTTCCACTATTTCTTCGAGGTGATGTCAGTTTGAAATATCCAAGACTCAAAGGTCTGCTTGTAATTATAGTGGCTGCTTGATGGAAAGCCAGGGAAAGGACATTAAGGACCGCCGGTGGATGTGACAGACCAAATGCCTCGCTTTGGATACAGAGCCGACAGAGCCTTCCCCGCTTCCCAGCAACCTCGAAGCTGCCGCAGTGGCCGCTTCTTCCATCTTAAAGGTTGAATAAATCACTGTGTTCCCCAAGCAACTGTGCAGCTTTTCATCAGTCACACCTGCCCAGAACGAAGGTCGTGACATCTCAAGAGCTAATCTATTAATTAGAACAGGAAATTGCTCTGCAGTGTCCAACAAGGACAGTCCTTAGAACAGCTTCTGAGAACTCTTCCCTTATCCTGAAGGAATATTCTTCCTTTGCAAGTTTGAACCATCTGTTAGGATGTGAGATAACATGTTCAAGATTTTACTGGCATATTTAAGTCTCCGTTGTCTATGTTAGGGACAGGCGAAGCAAGGTAGGGAGAGACAGGTGGGGGCGATGTGACTAGGCTCAGGCGGGGGACTATGGAACCAGGCTCACAGAAACCCCAGACCTGGAAAAATGTTACAGACAAGATATTAGCCAGACAGAAGGGAATTTAACAAATCTACCTTGTTTGTTCTAAGTGTAGATGAGATAGTTTCATGATATTTACAAATCTGCCTTGTTTGTCTTCAATGTAATAGACAAGATATTTACCAACTTCCCTCCTCAGTTTTCTGTAAAAGAAGACTGGCCATAAAAGTCCTCAGTGGCACCCATTCACCTGACCCCTCTCAGTCTAGAGAGCCTTCCTTTCTGTTCTCCCCTTCCCTTGATAAACGTTCACTTCATTTCACCCTATTGTCCGTGAGATTCATCATTGGAGTCGGTGAGACAGGAACCCTGCAACACAGAGATGGCTAGCGATTTCAAATATGGCAAGTAATATGGCTGATGGTGCGCTTGTCTGGATGTTTTAACACAGAATTCAGTGTTCTGGTAATGCGCCAATGTAACCTGGCCCCTACCTCTCATAGATTCTGTCTGCGAATCCTGTCATTTTTCTCTCTAAAATCTCCCCCAAATGTTACCGCTTGCAGAAACACCACCCTAATCTGAGCCCCCATCTCATGTAGTTTGGACTGACTCGGTAGCCTCCAAAGCGACCAACTTACATCACTCTTACATCACACCAGCCTTTTCCTCTGCTTTTTTGGGTTCTTAAACAGCACCCCTATGTGAAATTATATTATGTACTGTACCTATTGGTTCGTGTCTGTTTCTTTACTGGAATGTAAGCTTCTGTTCATTGTTGTCTCTAGTGCCCTATAATAACGCCAATCATGAAGGGCGCACAGGATAGGCAGGGTGCTGAACTAAAAGGACCTGAGTCATGTGTATCACGGTCATAGACGTGTTCGGATTTATTCCTGCTGTCTTATTTGCATTTGACTTCCCGTACTTTCGAGTTGCTTTAACTGGGTTAACAGGTATTTTTTGTTTGTTTGTTTTCAATTTTTCCTTTCTGTAAGTTTGGAAATGTACACATCTTATATGTAAACTTGTAATGCTTACCCTGAAATGTTAACATTGGCTAGAATGCGTAATTATCTAGAAATAATCCAGAAGTAATTGTAAGAGTCGACCACCCAAGAGGGCAGTCAGCTAGGAGCCTTGGAACGCCACACCTGTCAAGGAAGACTCTGAGAGATCAGTTCCATGCAAAAGCAAAGGGTTTATTCGAGCATGCTCGGGCTCCCAGCCTGACCCCAAACCAGTCAGTGGCTGAGAGCCCCGAGTTCTTTCGGGGGTGGCCTTATCTAGAACTACATTGTCCGTTACAGCAAAGCCCGCACATCGATCATACATCTCATCAATCATCGCAAGCTGCGTTTGTGCATTTTTCAGGAAGAAAGCTTGACAGGTTGCTAAGGGTGACAGTTTCGGTTGGAAGCTTTGGACAGGTTGCCATGGGTGGCGGTTTTGGTTGGGTCCCTACCTTCAGACAATGGAGTTTAAAAAACAGGATATGGCCTGGTTTTAACGTCCGGGAGAGTGGGGGCCCTTTATTGTTTTAACATTAGGGAAGGTGGGGGTCCTGCAGCAGCCCTTCATAATAAACTTTGCCTGGAATTAGTTTTATCTTCTCTTCTCCACACTCACAACCATAAGACAAACTTTATTGCCCGTTGAGCTCCCCTACCTACTCACAATCTCACTTGTTCCATGAAATTCCACGCTGCACGGGATGTCTTCCTCAAACTTAAATATTTAATACTTATTTTAAGTAACAGTTAATTTTACCACTGTGATTGTAACTTGTTCCTTTATAAATCTCCCCTCTTCATCCTGAACTTCCTTTCTCACTATCCTCATAATTTTCATCGTGATGCTTCCAGAAAGGGTGACTGAATAGTAAACTTTAGGAAAGCTTATATCTGTAAGGGTCTTTATGTTAAAGCAGATGTCAGGAAACCTTTTTTTTTTTTTTTTTTTTTTTAATGTAAGCTCTACGCCCAATGTGAAACTTGAACTCAGGACCCTGAGAACGAGAGTCACATGCTTTACTGACTGAGCCAGTCAGGTGCTCCCAGGAAACTTGTTTAAATGGTACAAATAATAAGTATTTTAGGCTTGTAGGCCATATGGTCTCAGTTATAGCCCCCCAACTCTGCCATTACACTGCAAGCTTCCAGATTGCACATAAAGGCAACAGATAAGTGAATAGGTTTGCTGGGCCCCGAGAAGCTTTTATTTATAAAAACAGGTGGTGGGTGCCTGTGTGGCTCAGTGGGTTAAAGCCTCTGCCTTCAGCTCAGGTCATGATCTCAGGGTCTTGGGATTGAGGCCCGCATCGGCTCTCTGCTCAGCGGGGAGCCTGCTTCCTCCTCTCTCTTTCTGCCTACCTCTCTGCCTACTTGTGATCTCTCTCTCTGTCAAATAAAGAAATAAAATCTTAAAACAAAAAACAAAAAAACAAAAAAACAGGTGGCTGGCCCACTGGCCATAGTTTGCTGATCTCTATTTTAAAGGATAATTTGTCTCGGTATAGATTTTTAGGCCCAAAGTTGTTCTCCTTTAGATATTGAAGATAATAGCTTCAGTGTCTTTGTGAATTCACAGGGGTAGCCGCCAAGCCTGACATCATCCAGATTTTTCTTCCTTTGCAGATAATCAGTTTAGATCTCTCTAGAAGGTTTTAGAGTGTTCCTTTTATTTCAGTGAAGTTTCTCCATGGGCTTTCAATAGGCCAGTCCTCAAAATGTCTACTGAAAGTGATTTTTTTTTTTTAAAGATTTTATTTATTTGACAGAGAGAAACACAGCCAGAGAGGGAACACAAACAGGGGGAGCGAGAGAGGGAGAAGCAGGCTTCCTGCCGAGCAGGGAGCCCGATGTGGGGCTCGATCCTGGGTCTCTGGGATCATGACCTGAGCTGAAGGCAGTTGCTTAACCAACTGAGCCACCCAGGCGCCCCGGAAAGTAATTTTTTGATAAAGCCAAGCTGAGCTTATTAAACCTACTGTAGAAAGGGAGACGATCACCGTGAGAGGCTCTTAGCAGTGTCTCAGAAGGGGAGAGTCAGGGGGAAGATATTTATAGGGTACTGGAGTCAGGGCTCATGCAATTAAGGCAGGTATTTCAAGGCAGGGAACTGATTAGGACTGGACAAAATTCCTAATGAATAGTGTAGGCTTGTGGACACAGTGAAGCTCAAAGCGAATAGTGATACATAAACTGTTGTTGATAAATGAGCTGTTTGCTCAGGTGTAAACACTGTTGTTCAGAGAGGAAAACTGTTTGCCCAGATGCACCTACCCTTTTCCCAGACAAACTGGTTTTCAGGAGTTTCCTGAGGTAAACAGCAAGTATTTATTGATTTACAGCCTTATCTTTCTGGGCAAGGATTTCCTGGAACAAATAAGTCATGTTGAAACAGGTGGTCTTGGTTCTTGATCCCAATAGCTAAGCTATGAGGACACGACTGTTCTCTACTATCAACTGTGTCTGAATAATTTTTTAAAAAAAATGATCCTGGTTAATGAGTTCTTCCAGAGACCTCATGTTTTACTTTAGTTCCGTAACTTTCTAATTCATTATTTCTTTACATTTTGTTTTCATTTCCTCTAGGCTCTTTTATAATTCCTTTTTCTAATGGATGTTCAAATTAGATTTATTCTATAAAGTCTCTTAATTTTGTGTCTTTTGAGCACATTGTATGGCTTCATTTTCCAATCGATTTGCTCCTCAGCTGTGCCCATTCTACTTCTCAATGCATTCTATTAAGTTTTCAATTTCAACACGTATAATTTTAATGCCCAACGGCTTTTTATTAGGTCTATCTATTCTTTAGAGTACACTATTTCTTCAGACCTTTGATATAGTTACATGTCTTTAAAAAAAACAAACAAACCTTCTACAATTGCACTACTCAATCTGCTTCTTAGTTGTATGTTTTCCTTTTTCCATTCATGTTTCCTACTCCCCTCCATGTTATGATGTTGGCTGTCCTCACATATTTGATTGTTGCTTAGGTTCCTTAATGTTAAGATTCCCTGTTACAGATCTGTTGTAACAATTTAAGCAGACAGGGTGAGGGGGTGTAGGAACTGCCATTGTTTTCACCCAGTGTGGCAGAAGCTTCTGTGATGGGTCGGGATGGGCTCTCTCACAGCTGGTTCCTTAAGACATACCAGGACACTGTCCGCTTATCTCTTGCTCCTGGAGTTCCTGTGCCCACTGCTTTGTGGAGGTGACAATGGTCACCATGTCTGGCTGGGGCCATGCCCGGGGAGAAGGCGGGATGCCTGGGGGGCTGCCCTCCTGTTCTGGCTCTGGTGGCTCTCAGCTGCTGCTTCCTCCCGGATTCCCTCCCATTTGGGGTTTTAGCAAAAATTTCCCACCTTCATTCTGGGCTGCAGTTTTTCCTCTTTAATCTATTCTTGCCTACTTTGTAATTTTAAGAGATTCTTTACAGTTCCTGGTTGACCCAGGGTTTTCTTCCTTTCCTCCCACCCTCTCTCATAGACCCATTTTCTGCCTCTCTGTCCTTGGGATATAATCTACAGAAGAGTGATAGGTTTCCAGAAAAGTCTACTCTTAAGGAGAGGAAGCACAAAAACTTTCCTGGAACAGGCAAAGAAAAATCAAGCAAATAAAACACACAGCCCCCGTTCTTATTCATTTCTGTTACTATCGTCTTATAAACTGTCAAAGAATTCAGGAGTATAAAATAACTTCCATTATGTTCACAGATTTTGTGAATCAAGAATCTGGACAGGAGAAATGGGGCTGGCTTATCTTTGCTCCATGATGTCTAGATCCTCAGCTGGGAAGACTGGAAGCTACAGGACCACCCAAGGCTAGGGCGTAGAATCATCTGCTGGCGTCTTCAGCTGAGAAGCGTGAAAAATAAAACTGGGACCATTACGCCTTATACCCCTAGCAGCCACCTGGCTTCTGTTCACTCGCTTGCTGGGCCCTGGGAAAGTGGAAAAACCCTAGCACCCCCCCCCCATAGACACCCTGTAACCACAAGGACTCTCCCCACGCCTTCAGATCTAAGGAGATCGAGAGATAATGGCCATCTGGCTCCGGGAATATGGCTATAAGAGCACTCCCTGAGCCCGGCTATCTAGCCCCAGGAATGTGGCTACGTGATCACTCCCGGAGCCTCCTACCCGACCATCGGGCATCTTGGGGTTTGCTGGGCTGGGGGGCCAAGGCCAGTCGTAAGGCAACCAGTAAACTAGGGAGAATGTCAACCAATCATGTGCTTGTAACTGGGGAAACTCTGTAACTTGTTTGCCCTTACCTATAAAAGCTGCTCTAAAAGTGTGCTCGGGGTCTCTGAGCGTGACCGGTAACGTCCGCCCGGAGGCCCAGGTTCGAACCTGACAATAAACGACCCTTGCCGCTTGGCTTTGACTCTGGTCTCCGGTGGTCTTTTTCGGGGGTCTCACGACTTGGGTGCAACACAGCTACATGTGCGGCAGTTCTGGGTGCTATTCTCAGCTAGGTTACCTCGAGCACGTGTATGTGCCCTTCCCACAGCATCTCACCACATGGACTAGTCTGGGCTTCCTCACAGCTTCGTGGCTAAGTTCCAGGCACCAGCTTCCCAAGGCAGGTGTGTGTGTGGCTTTGTTAAGCCTTGGAAGTTACAAGGAGTCACTTCCACTTACTACACTGGTGACGCAGTCAGTGTTCCACCCTGATTCACGGGGAGGAGGAAGAGACCCTCCCACCACGGGAGGGATGTCTAGGTCACATTATGAGAAGAGCACGCGGGACAGGACCTATTGTGGTGGCGATGCTTGGAAAACACGACCTGGCAGAGGATACCTTTTGGCCACAACAATTCATATGCCTTCCACTTGTCAAATATATTCCCTCCATTCCACAAAAGCCTCATGTCAGCTCTTCTACGGCATCATCCAGGGGTGGCTTGACTAGGAGAGTTTCTGCCCACCATGTAAGTCATAAGCTACCTCCTGAAACCTGCCCAAAACAAACAGACTGTCCAAGTAAAAATGGGAAGCAATCTTACTGATAGTAGAAATATTAGAAATGTCTTCAGGACACTGGAAAAAAGACAAAGCTACCAGCAACCCTGGAAAGGCCCCTAGATAAACATATAGTCGGATTGAAACCAGGGTGCTTATTATATATCTTTTACCGTAATTTAAAAAAATTAAAAAAAATAAGTGCTCCATTTCAAAAAGAAAGGGGGTGGGAGTCCCATGGTTACATCATGTTTGGGAAGGTTAGGTATTCTGGTTTTTTTTTGTTTGTTTGTTTTCAGATTTACAGTGCACAAGAGAAGTCTAGAGTAAAACATCCTATTTCTTCTATATAAAGCCATTTTCTGGAATGACCTCAGCAAGGAGAACACAGTTTTGAATGTAAGCAAAGAAGATAACCTCTAGAGTCCATTGTAGTTCTAAGTCTTATGATTGTTTTCTGAGTCTGAAAAGAGTAAACCCCAGGCGGTATTAATTCTGACATTTATTTGCTGCCTTTTCCTGAACTCGGGGATTCTTTCTGCCACAGATGTGTCTGGATCATGACAGATGGCAAAGAATCTTCTTCAGTGACCAGAATCTGGGTCGACAGCCTTGGGAGCCCCAAGGAAGCTACATTTAATTCCTTGGGCTCCCTGAGTACTAGATGGAAGGAGGCCCCTCAAAATATTTGAGGATTGCTTGACTACAAAAGTTTTGCATGTGAATACTTTTCAATTGCTTTCTTTGTTAGTTACTAATGTGGATCAAAATCCAGGAGAATATACTCCTAAAACTGCTCAAATTCTCTGTAGAATGTTACTGTATTTGTTGTTATTTATTTAAATATTTTATGGGCTAGAGCATTTTTACAAGGGATTTTTTTTGTAGTTATGTTATTATGTCAGAAAACGGATTTGCGATAATCTGATAAAGTCCTTCTTTAGTCATATCGTACGTTAGCGATTACTCCTAGAGTTCCTTCAAAAGGTTAATTATAATCTTTAAAAAAGTAAATAAAATGTGTAATGATTCTTTTGATTCATTATACATTTTTTTTTTTTACTTTTTTAAAGATTATATTTATTTGTTTGAGAAAGAGAGTGCAGAGCGAGAGTGAGAGTGAGAGAAAGCAGGGTGGGGGGCAAGGGGAGAGGGAGAAGCAGGTTCCCTACTGAGCAGGGAGCCCAGATGTAGGGCTCGATCCCAGGACCCTGGTATCATGATGTGAGATGAAGGCAGACACTTAACCTATGGAGCCATCTAGGTGCCCCTACACATTTTAAGACAACACTTCAAGGAGCTCAATAAAAATAGAAAATTCCAGAGCAATGATTATATTCAGATGACACTTGAACCAAAATAAATATTTCTACTACTTGATTCCTAGCATTGAATTGGCCTCGTAGGAAACCAAGGGAAATTATTCGATAGTGTAATGATACCCGACCTTCCTTTTCTTTACTTATTTCCCATCACAAGGTCCAAAAAGGGGACTTCCGCTATCTCAGCCTCCTTGCAACTGATCGTGTTTGACCTGCCTGAGAAAACAGGAAAGCTCTTGAGGACATGTTGCTTATAGCATGGTTATCACTGCTTCCTCCTTTCGATGTTGCTCTGTGAGGCTCTTAGTGAGGCTGTGGCAGCCACCGAGCCAGCCATAAGGAGAAGACCAGAACCTCACACAGTGGTTGATCCAATGCCCTGGATGGATCAGCTTTGGAATCACCTGCATCAAGACTTCTCACTGTGCGTGCTAATAATGCTTCTGTTATGTCAACAGATTCGATTCAGCAAAGTTTACTAAGCACACCGCCATGTGTTTGGAGATGTTCTTGGTACTTGAACAGATCTCAGTGAACAAATATCCTTGACCTCCTGAGGCTACATCTAGCCGTTCTTAGTTAGATTCTATCGCCTGTAGTTTAAAGCATTCCCTACTAATGTTGGTGGTATAATGTAATCTATTGTGGGTTAGGTGCAGTTGTGTGCTAAAACCGGCTCCGACCAGCTTATAGAACTTACAGCTAAATCCAGAGATTTTGGGAACCAGGTGCTAAACACAGCCATTATTAAAAGTTAAATTGTATACATTTATAATTAAATCAGTTATATTAAAAAAACTAAACTCATCGCTTCCTGTTTACTAGCTTAACTTTTGAGGTTTTAGTATCTTGATTGATATGATATGAATCCTGTGCATCTCTCCCCAAGTTCACATTCAAAGTCACTTTGGTAACTTGAAGTCTGCAATGGTGGGAGTATTTTTGACACAGGAGTTGACAACTGTTACAAGTTAGGGCTTGATTTATTGGTTTAATGATTGTCTAGATATAATAAGGGATGGAGGAAATATTAATAATACAGATTAAACTTTAAGATTGTTGCATATGTAGCCATTACACTGTGAATAGCACAAAAATTTGAGGAAATATTCTTCCTGCATTAGAAAATTATCTGATTCAGGGGCGCCTGGGTGGCTCAGTTGGTTGGGCGACTGCCTTCGGCTCAGGTCATGATCCCGGAGACCCAGGATGGAGTCCCACATCGGCAGGAAGGAAGCCTGCTTCTCCCTCTCTCCCTCCCCCTGCTTGCGTTCCCTCTCTGGCTCTGTTTCTCTCTGTCAAATAAATAAAATCTTTAAAAAAAAAAAAGAAAATTATCTGATTCAACAAGGAAGTCAATAATGTCAATGATGACCAAGTGAAAGTCTGAATGTCTCCATTGTGTCACCTTACCTGTTAATGTAAATAAAAACATCAACTGATATTCTTGTCAAAACTACATTTGCTTATCAGTTACCACCATGAGTTGACATAGACACAAGAGTCTGGCAAAAGATCAAGGGAGGTGTTCTGTGAGAATCAATTGGCTAAAATTTACAAGGAGGAATACTGTATACTTTATCACTTGCAAACGGTGTGTATACATCCTTTAAAACAGATAAATTATAAAAATGGCAATAAATTTTTGTACACATATATTTATATGTTTTCTGGAGAGACCACTGGTTGAGTGGAATCAGAAGGAAATAGGGTAAGAAAATGAATGAGAACAAAGAGAATTGCTTGGCCGCCCAACCCAAACCATTGCATAGGATTGTTCTGGAATCCCTGTTCTTAGAAGTCGACATATGAAGCCAGACTTTGAATCTAGCCCTGTAAGCAATGATGCAACCTGATCAGAAAAGTTACTCTCATCCCACTGGTTACTAAACCCACATAGTCCCTCATCAGGAGAACTACAGAAACTATGGACCAGAAGACTTTGATATAACATGTGTGATTTAGACTATAAAATGGTCCTGAGTATATGACCATAGTCCCTGGAAGTTGGGAACATGCTACTGAGAGGTCGTTCTGGCACCCAGTGTGTAATGTGTCTTCCTAACGTGCCCGACTATGTGTTGTAATGGCCTATGCGCCGCTGAGCAACTAGCATGTTGAGAACATAGAGCAAAGCAGAGCACACAGTGAAAACATATGCAAACACGAAAAGGTGCTGTGGGACTTCCTTGGGCAAATTCTCCTTTATCACACATTCTACACATGGGATTATTTTTTTTCCCATAGGGAAAAAAAGCTGGAATGAACTAATTCTAATTCTTATTATTTAAAAAGATTTATTTATTTATTATTTTAGGGAGAGAGCATGAGCAGGAGGGGCAGAGGGAGAGGGAGAGAGAATCTTAAGCAGATTCCTTGCTGAGACCGGAGCCCCATGCAGGGCTTGGTTTCAAGACCCTGAGATCACAACCTGAGATGAAACCAAGAGTTGATTGCTCTACCGACTGTACCACCCAGGTGCCCCCCAAATTCTTAAACAAGTTGCCAGGAGGTTCTGTATGCCTTCCTCAAAGGAGAAGTATCTCAGCAAGGAAAGAACATGCAATATTTGCAAAACCCCGTAGACAAATTTCTTCTTTACCTAACAAGTTTGGTGACTGGAGAAACACTGCCCATTAAACCTTACCAAATGAGTTAAAAGAGCAATGACTGGATTCACCATGACCCAGATTACTAGCATGGGAACAATAAAGGGCGAGTAAGACACCTCCTCTTTGTGAAGCAGCTGGCTGAGAGTGTCAGGGAGTTGGGCTGTGACTTGTCTACAAAAGCTTCTTTGTCCATTATCAAGAAGAGTCCAGGGGCACCTGGGTGGCTCAGTTAGTTAAGCGACTGCCTTCGGCTCAGGTCATGATCCTGGAGACCCAGGTTCGAGCCCCACCTCAGCCTCCCTGCTCGGCGGGAAACCTGCTTCTCCCTCTCTCACTCCCACTGCTTGTGTTCCCTCTCTAGCTTATTTCTCTTTGTCAAATAAATAAAATCTTAAAAAAAAAAAAAGTCCAGGCCTCCTTGGATGGTTGAAAAAAGAAAAGGAAAGACAAATTCATCTCACCAGCAGAGGGCTGAAAACCTGTATAGATAATTTGTGCATGTTGTTATCAATTGTCTAAGACTGATAATTTTTTTAAAAAGTGTAATAATCGGGGCACTTGGGTGGCTCAGTCCTTTAAGCATCTGCCTTCAGCTCAGGCCATGATCTTAGGGTTGCAGGATCGAGCCCAATGCCAGGCTCCCTGGTCAACGGGATGTCTGCTTATCCCTCTCCCTCTGCTGCTACCCCTCCTCATGCTCTCGCTTGTTCTTTCTCTGTCAAATAAATAAATAAAATCTTTTTAAAAAAGTACAATAACTGTTGACTGTTTTCAATATTTTAGTTTATTAAAACTGTCATCTAATAACCTTTTCCCCCATTCTATTATTTTTTTAGATTTTATTTCAGAAAGAGTGAGAGTGAGAGAGACAGCGACAGAGAGCATGAGGCAGGGGAGGGTCAGAGGGAGAAGCAGACACCCCGCTGAGCAGGGAGCCTGATGCGGGACTCTATCCCAGGACCCGGGGATCGTGACCTGAGCAGAAGGCAGACACTTAACAGACTGAGACACCCAGGCGTCCCCATTATATTTATTAAAAAAAAAAAATCCTCTGTCTCTATTACAATTACCATGAATGTAGCATATTGACTGAACTTGAGTTCCTGTCTGTTATTATAATTCTATTTAATTAAATTAAAATATTATTTCTTTAGGTTGACATCAGGAAACCTTACTTCAAGAAATAATTGTAGCTTATACTAACAATACCAAGAGGATTCTCATCACTGAACGTGTAAAATTGAAGTGCGATGGAGAGATTGACCTGATTACATAGCTCTTTTACTTACCACTGGAGACAAGAAAGTATTTAATATATCGCACAATTTCATTTAGGACCCATTCTTTTGTTAAAGCTTTTGGTAGGCAAAGCCTAAGAAATGCAATCTTCCTTGATTTTAGCAAGACTTAAAATAAGAAGTTAGGAAGTATGGAAAGGGGAAAAAAAGACGACTCTTGTGAAGACAAACAATGGTACCTTTTAAATGGTAAGCATTCATCCCTTGGAGATGAGCTCGACTCACTCAGAAATGTCAGTCGATTCAATGCTGTTTGCTTACTGGGCCCTCATATCGCATTTCTACCTTTATGGAGAAAGGAATCACAGTGGATGGAAGGATGAGTTGGCTAGATCCAGGTCTATACCTTCCTTCTGCCACTTACTGTGTAACCTTGGGCAAGCCCCTTGATCCCTCTGCACCTCTGTTTCCTTATATGTATAATGAGGATAAAAAGAGTTACTGCATAGCTTATTGTGTTTATAACATGAGGAAATGCTATCATGGCCAGGGGTTCAGGTGTTGAGCCCAACTCAAAGTTGGGTAAGAAATGACTCTTGTCTTTAAGTAAGTTATAGTCTAGCAGGCATTTGAAAACTGATTTACTGTGATTCAGGCATAATATCGTGATTTCTTGCTCCTGATGGATATTATTGCATTATTCTAGTGAGAGACAGTACGGTTGGAACTCTATAGGGAAAAGTGGGAAAATGTCTTTTGGGACAGTGTGAGTGTGCTAACACCTGATCAAATAAAACATTTCAAGACTTAAAACTTATGAATAACCTCCCTCTTTCCTATTCTATCCCTACCCTCACCTCTATAAAAGATAAAGCCACATAGTCAGCATTAAAACTCACAGTGGTTACTACCCAACTGAAAGAAAAAATGGGCAAAGGATTTAAATAGACATTTGTTATTGGTTGAATTGTGTCCCTTCCCTCCCAAATTAATATGTTGACATGTTAACCCCTAGTATCTTAAAATATGACAATATTTAGATAAGGTCTTTGAAGAAATAATTAAGATTAGATAAGGTCACTGGGGTGGGCCTTAGTACGGTAGGACTGGTGTGCTTATAAAGAGAGGAGATTAGGACACAGGCACAGAAAAGAGACCACATGAAGGCATAGGGAGAAGACAGCACTCTACAAACTATGGAGAGAGACCTCAAAAGAAACCAAATCTGCCAACACTTTGAACTCAGACTTCTAGCTTTCAGAACCAGGAGAAAATAAATTCCTGTCACTTAAGCCACCTAGTCTCTGGTGCTGTGTTATGGCAGTCCTAGCAAACGACTACATTTCTCTAAAGAAGATCTGCAAATAGCCAATAAGCACATGAAAAGATGCTGAATATGACTAGTCAACAGGGCATTGCAAATCAGAACCATGAGACATCACTTCAACGAACTATAGTGGCTATAATTAAAAAATAACTCCAGGGGCGCCTGGGTGGCTTAGTTGGTTAGGCGACTGCCTTCGGCTCAGGTCATGATCCTGGAGACCGGGGATCGAGCCCCACATTGGGCTGCCTGCTCGGCGGGAAGCCTGCTTCTCCCTCTCACTCCCCCTGCTTGTGTTCCCTCTCTGGCTGTGTTTCTCTCTGTCAAATAAATAAAATCTTAAAAAAAAAAAAAAGACTCCAAACAGAAAATAAGAAGTATACTGGAACCCGTACACATTGCTGTTGGGACTGTAAACTGGTTCAGCTATGGAGAATAGTTCGGTGGGTTCTCAAAAAGCTAACTTAACGGATGAGCCAGCAATTCCACTTTTAGGCATATATACTGAAGAATTGAAAAGAAACTCAAATATGTACTTGCGGGCCAGTGTTCATGGCAGGATTATTCACAAGAGGCAAAAGGTGAGGACAACTGAAGTATCCATCAATAAATGGATAAACAAAATGTAGTGCGTACATATTATGAGATATTATTCAGCCACAAAAAGGAATTAAAGGACTTAAATTTTAACACGCACTACAACATGGGTGAGCCTCGAAGATATTATGCTGAGTCAAATAAGCCAAACACAAAAGGATAAATATCGTATGATTCCACTCACGTGAAATATCTAGAACAGGCAAATTCAGAGGGACAGAAAATTGGTTAGAGGTTACGTGGGTGGGGGGTGAGGGGAAGAGGGAAGGATGGGGAGTTATTGCTTTATGAAGAGAGAGTTTATATTTGGGGGGATGACGAGTTCTGGATATGGATGTTGATCATTGTTGCACAGTGTGAATATATTTAATGGCCCAGAACTGTGCACTTAAAAATGGTTAAAACATGGTGTCTGGGTGGCTCAGTCAGTTAAGCATCTGCCTTTAGCTCAGGTCAGCATCCCAGGGTTCTGGTGTCAAGACCCACATCAGGCTCCCTGCTCAGCAGGGAGTCTGCTTCTCCCTCTGCCTCTGCCTGCAATTTCCCCCTGCTTGAGCTCAGGCGCTCTCTCTCTGACAAATGAAAAAATAAAACCTTAACAAAACGAATAACGTAATATACCCAAACTTATTAAATTATACACTTTAAGTGGGTGAGTTATATGGTATGTGAATTATATGTCAATAAAGCTGTTTTAAAAAACCTCCCAAAACCCACAGTGGTTGAGAAAAGGAAGGCAAGGGAGAACTGGTGAAAGTGAGGAGCCCTCTGGGATTTTCCTTGATTTTCTTCTGCCCTCGAACCCCCTGCTAGGCTCTAGGAGCAGGGGGAGAGCGGACACTGCAGGGTTTCCTCTGTTGAAGCCCTTCTGTCCGAGTCTGAACAATTTCAAGATTAGAAGGTGTAACACCTCCCTGGGCTGACCAGCCTTCTGCCGCAGCGGGGAAGGGCTCAACCCGTGTGTCTCCACCAGCTTCCCACATGGCCAGGTGGCACCTGCTTTTTGCCGCCGCCGCCCGCACTCCCTGAGGCACTCTAAAGGTGGATGGAACATCAATAAAGAGCCCAGCATCGGGGCCTCTAAGCAGGATTTTTATTTACTGTCATGTAGGATGATTTTGCTTGCCTCCACGCCCCTGGGGCTGTAGGATAGTATTTGCTTTCGGGGCTTGATGGAAAGGTAGTTCTTCGCGATCATAAAAACACGCTGAAATCATCTCCCGTGAACCAGCCTGCTGCTACCAGCTGCACTCTTTGCTTTTCCATTATGCATGATTCTTGGCTGCTCATACTGGAGGAAAAGATACACAATTCCATTAGTGCTTCCCGGGATTATGCCAAGCGTTTCCAGGCTACTGCTGCTAATTAATGCTAATATGGAACTGCTTACATATTTATGTCCTTAGCCCATGCATCACGCAGGTGGCACAATGGTCCTCTTATTTAGGACTGATCAAGCCAATTGAAGCTGATTGGAAAGCTAGAGAGATAAATGACTTTGCAATGGATGGCTTTGGCAATGCCGCTTCACATTATTTATTTATTTTTAAAGATTTTATTTATTTATTTGGAGAGACAGAAAGAGGGCACAAGCAGGGGGAGCAGCCGAGGGAGAAGCAGGCTCCCTGGGAGCCTGATGTGGGACTCGATCCCAGGACACTGGGATCGTGACCTGAGCCAAAGACAGACACTTAACCCGCTGAGCCACCCAGGCGCCCCAGCTTCACATTATTAAACAGGAGTCAGCCGCGTAGGTGACCTTCTATTTGGGGCTGCTGCTGCACACACACGTGTGCTCAGGCTGTTTTGGACTCTTCCTCTTCCCTGCTCCTCCCGCCACATTTACAGCATTTGATAACCAGTGTGGGTCTGGCACCTGCGTTCATCTGTCCGAGATCTGTCCACCCGTTCCAGTTACAAGCTCCTCCCTGAATCACGCACATCGTGCACATAACTGCAGCGAACAGTAAGCTCTCTCCTCCTTTTGGCTTTCTAACCTCCCTTCCTGTTTGCCTCCACTCTACTTTCTGTTCTCCTCTCTCCATCCCCTTCATCATCCTCATTTTTCAAAGTCAAAGCCTAGAAGTGGGGGTCAGGGAGAGGGAAAGAAGCAAGGCAGAGAAGCCAGTAGAAGGGAGGGATGCTCGGCTTGTCACCGCTGGGGGCAATGGGATCTGTCCGCTCAGCCCTTCTAAGCCCCTACTGCTGAACTGTCGTCCACTCAAGGGCTGTCCTGGAGGTCCGCCCTGAGAATAGTAACTGCTCCCGGAACTTCCAAGCTCTGCACGAAAGTGGACAGAGTGGGCTCCTTCCCAGTTCCCTGAGAGGTGCAGGGTGAGGGTAAGGTCCCCGGGCAGACGGCAGATCTAGTGAAAGCTTGGGGCTGCTGTCCACACGTGTAGCAGGAGGCCAAGGTGAGGCGGGCACCAGATGGCTCTGCCGCATCATGTGGTCAACAAAAGCTCCATCTCAGCTGTCCCAGTGAGCCCTGACTACCCGAAGATGTCTGGGCGGCTACACTGGAATTGATACACCCTCCTCGCCCTGTCGCCTTTTCTCATTTCCACCTGAATCCTCCCTAGTTTCTCCTGTCACTGTTAAACGCAGTCATAGCTCTTCAGTCATCCATTCAAGCTAACTTAGTGCGGGAGCAGGCTCTTTGCGGGTGCTGGGGGAAAAAGAAAATCAAGGAAAGGACTATGTTTGTTTTAGAAGCAAGACATAAAGTCATCGTCCCTGAGACAGACTGCGGTGGGAGACATGTCCACCAGGTAAAACGGCTCACGCACATATCTCAGCTATTTACTCCCTCCCCTCTCCCCCTTTCTCTCCCTCTCCTGAGGACACAGGGAGAAGGCAGCCATCTGCAAGCCAAGAAGAGAGTTCTCACCAGGAGCCTAACTGGCTGGTGCCTTCATTGGGACCTACCAGCCTCAGTACTATTGGAAATAAATCTGAGACACCTTGCAGAATGGCATGAAGGGGTGGGACCCAGGGGCCTGAATATCTGAAGTTCCCCAGGTGATTCCAGTGCAGGTAAGTCATGAACCTGCCTTGGTAAATACAGACAGTTCAGTCCTCTCGTTTGACAGCTGAGAAGATCAGCACTGAGAAATGATGCCATTCGCTCAAATCTCCTGCCACTGGGACCCCCACCCCCCTGCCCCGCCGCGGTCCTGCTTTGAGCCATTTCCCACGCAGGGGTCAGGGTGATGATGAGTAAAGACCTAAACTAGAACAAGACAGTCCTTTGGTCAAAACCCACTAAGGATTTGCCATTATTTTACCTATGAAATTTAAAACTTAAACAGTATAGTAATTCCTATATGCTTTTCACCCAGCTTTTCCAAATGATAACATTTTACAAAACTGCAGTCCAACTATCAAATTTAGAAAATTAATAGTGATGCGATAGTCTCCTCCAATATGCAGGCCTTCATTGAATGTCACCCAACTGTCCCAATAATGGCATTTTTTGGAACCAGACCACATGTTTAGTTGTCTTTTCTCTTCAAGTCTTTCATCTGGAAGATTTTCTCCAGCTTTCTTTGTCTTTCAAAACCTTGATATTTTTGAAAATTATAAGCCACTTGTTTTGTAAAATGCCCCTCATTTTGAGTTCATCTCATTATTTTTTCATGATTAATTCTGATTATGCAGTAATGGGCCAGAATACCAGAGAAATGATGATATGTTCTTCCCTGGGCATTCTATCAGGAGGTATATGATTATTCTCATATGCCAGTACACCTGTTAGCATTGGTTAGTCGGTTAACATGGGGTCTGTCAGGTTTTTCCACTGTAAAGCTACTATTTTCAAAATACAAAACTGGTACCATAATGGAAAGGCCTGATATGATCTGGCTTCTGTTTACGTCTAGTTTCTATCTCCGTCCACTGTTCATTTCTTTCAGTTCCTCAAATACGCGATCTCTTTCCTATCTCCTGGCCTTTGTTCCAGCTGTGCCCTCTTAGGACCTCCCTTCCCACTCCCTTTGCTGGCTAGCTCCTTCTTATAATTTAGGCCTCAGCCTTTTGGGGCCCCAAAGTTTAATCTAGGTCCTCCCCTGATTATTTCTTGAGGTCTTTTGCATTGTTTCTTATAACATTTATCTACATTTTAAATTACACATAATCTGCACAAAGTCTTTCTCCCCGACGAGACTTCAGGCTACTTGAGTGCAGGCACCTTGTCACTTCTGTTTACTATTATGTTTCTAGAAACCAGCACAGTCATTGCCTGACATAGAATAGTCACTCAATGACTTTCAAGGTCTTTTCAAGCTTATTGCTCTTAACACGGTAACGGCAAGGACTGGGTAGATTGGGGTAGGTAGCAAGATGCTGGTATTTCCCAATTATGAAAACAAGAAAATCACCCAAATATGAAAAAAAGGTTCTCTTCTACCTAGCCTCTTGCCCCGCTCCTGCACATAGACACCCACACGCCACGCAAGCATACACACTTTCTCATACACAAGCTGCCACAAAGAGAGCAACCATGGTGGTTTGATTTCAGACTGATGTATTCTACATTCCCTGTCTTAGGCTATTGGCTCTGAACAGAGATTTAGAAAACCTCTTCTTCTTTTTTTTTTTTTAAAGGGCAATTCCTTTCTTTTGCTACCTTTTCAACTATAAATCAAAATGTCTCTACTGGGTTTTGATGCAAAGGAGCAAGTCGATGGGACTTCGTGAACTTCTTGGCTGCTACCTAGCTAGAACATGGGCAAAAAGAAATGCCACAAATCACATTTTCTTATTCTCCTTTGGTTCCCCATAATCCCACATGTCACTCACCCCCTTCCCCACACACACACACTGAAAGAGATTCACCCAGAGCCTTCCTAAGGGTCAACGATGGTGCAGTGTTCCCTGTCCTCGGACATTGTCCCCTTTCACTCCCCACGTGGAGGCCCCATCCATCACCCTGGAACCTCCTGTAGGTCCGGCCCTTCTCCATGGGGGCCTGGGGCCACAAGAAGAAAAAGACTTTAATGAATTTCGGAAGCATCCACATCACCTTAGGCTTCTGGGGAAGCCAGAGCTTCCTCCAAAGGCTAAAACCTTGGGAGTTCTCCAAGGTGAGGAACAGAGGGCTGGGCTCAGGTCAGTGAAACATTGTTTTCCATTTTTCTCTGTGGGGCTTCATGTCAGTGCTATCCGCTCTGTCCCCTCGCTGGATGTTCACCTCTTTGCTGTCTTTTCCGGCGGTGCCCACACCTTTCACTGGGTAGGGTGGGGGGGGGTCAGGGGGCAACAAGATCTGCACCCCCTGGTACTGGGGGTTGCCAAGAGTTCAGGCTGTCCCTGCTGTTGGACAGCAGCTGTCGGAAGGCCAGGCAGAGCTGTGTAAAGTGAGTGTACGTGGGTTCTCTCTGCCCTGGAGACCGAGGGAACCCCAGAGGTGGTCTGGCTTCCTCGTTTAGCAAGACAATATGCCCTCAAGTAAAAGATGCATATCTGCAGAATCCCATCATCTAAACCCCTGCCCAGAGGGCAGTGCTGGTGAAGACCCCTCCCAGAAAGCCAGCGCTGGGGTGAATGGCATGTCCTCAAAGTTAGGGGCCCGTGGGTCATGCAGTGCCCTGAGAACCTCGAGTTGCAGTAATGACAGCGGCTGGCTGTCTTCCAGTACCGCAGGGCACCCGGCCGCAGGAGATGAGCTAATCTCGAAGAATGCGGAGTTGACTCGTGTGGGAAGGAGACAACCTTTACTTGCCAACATCCTTACAGCGTTAGTTAGTTACACATTGCTGACTGGACGGCGTTGAGAGAGTCAAAATGTAATTGAGAATTGAGGCAATTACCCACATTATTCAAGTCGCAGAAAACACTTTCACACAATCAGCAGGATATTTCTTTCTAGTGCAAGTAATTGGAAACCTTGAATTATAGAGCTAATCCTCTCAGTTCATTTGGCATTTGGAGATATGGCCCATATTTCCAGAACAAAACAACTTCTAGAGGCACTTCCCCTAAAAGATATGGCTTTACCTTGACCCCTTCTCTCTCTAGTTCTTTTACACTTCTTGACTCCTATATATTGTATGCGAGAAATTTGGATTCAGGCCAGGCTTTTGTGTCAACCAAAAATTAAACTGTGCTTTGCATTTAATTTTTCTCAGTGAGAACTGGGGAAGTCCCGCTTGTAAAGCCTTGATGTTAGTCTCTGGTATCTGGATGGCATGTAAGCATCATCTTTAGCAGGTGCCTTAGTCTGCTGGGGATGGTGTAAGAGAAGCCCACAGACCATGCCTTATAAATAACAAACATTTATTTCTCACAGTTCTAGAGGATAAGAAGTCCAAGATCAAGGCACTGGCATATTTGATGTCTGCTGAGAGTCTACTTCCTAGACACTTTTTTCTTTGTAACCTCACAAGTTGGAAGGGATGAGAGAACTCTCTGAACTCTCTTTTATAAAGGGCACTAACCCCATCGTGGGGCCTCTGTTCTCATGACCTAATCACCTCCAGAAGGCCCCCACCTCCTTTTTTTTTTTTTTAAAGATTTTATTTATTTGACAGAGAGAAACACAGCCAGAGAGGGAACACAAGCAGGGGGAGTGAGACAGGGAGAAGCAGGCTTCCCGCAGAGCAGGGAGCCCGATGTGGGACTCAATCCCGGGTCTCCGGGATCATGACCTGAGCTGAAGGCAGTCACTTAACCAACTGAGCCACCCAGGCGCCCCAAGGCCCCCACCTCCTGACACAATCACCTTGAGGGTCAGAATTTCAACATGTGAATTTTGGGGGGGAAGACACAAAATTCAGTCTATTATGTGTGATGAATTATATCTAAATAGAGCTTATGACCATGTTATTAGGTTAGAAACTGAGTTGCTTGAAGTCTGCAGTCATGTACACAGTAAGAGGCTAAGAATCATCACTCCCAATCTCCCCTTTCCCTGAGGATGGGAGCCACAACCAAAGGTTTTCTTTCTCTTTCCTCTGGCAGCTCCCTGACTGCTGGATGGTGGTCCCAACTGCACCACACTGGTCCTCAAAGACACCTGTCTTTTTGTGTGTGTGAATTTCACAATTTCACATCCACTGTTAGAACCAGATATATGTTTTTCTTGCTGCCTTGAGTTGAAGCAATTCTGGGGATGTTATGGCAGAAGGACCGTTTTCTCTATGGTTAATATGTCAGGAATATTGTAAAACCTCAGTAAGTGTGTGGGATTGCATTGAACACACACACCATGAGCGCTTACGTTTGCATAGTGCATTTATATTGCAAGTGGTCATTGATCTGTCATCGTATGTGTTCTAGTTTATAGCACCTTTGGCCAACATGATCAGGGGTCTATTCTTCCAGAACAAAAGGATTCATCTAAAGGAAGTCATGGGTTTAATTATAAAAGACACTAACCGTGATAATCCGCCGTAAAAGTGGGAAGTTCCCTACACACAGGAGGAGGACAGCAATTGTGTCCATCTTTTCAAAGGACAAAGGATGAGTTCAGTAATTACTGAGCAGATCCCTTTACCTGCCGTACCTGGATGTGACTAAGTTGTGCCAACCCCCCATCAATCTGTGATCACACAGAAAAGCAAAAGGTGATACAGAGCAGTTAGGCTGGCTTTGTGTAGAGTAGATGAATTTTTTCCTACAAGAGAGAGAAGGGCTGAACAGAATGAAGTATGTGCACCTTTCCATACAACATTTTCATCCTCTGGCTGAGAGGGTTTGGGTTGTCTCGCTCCTCTTCGTAAAGGGTGAGTTACTGGTAATGTCATGTCAACCTGGAGAAGAGCACAATTGACTGAGACATCAGAGAGGTCAATCCTCTTGGTTAATTTTGTATATTGTTGCTAGGAGACAGGCCACGCTCAGTAACAACTCTCACCTCCAGACACCCACATGACTGCTTTTAGTGCTCCCATTTCTACACTGGATCTCTCTGAGAGTCACGTGGTGGCCACGGCTTGTGCCCACATCTCTAAGACCAGTGGGAAGGAGGAGTTAACTAGATATTTTCTCTTTGCACATTTGTGAGGGATGGATTCTTGAATTTTTGCAAAACTGGCAACAGGCATATTCTGTTTGAAGATAACACTCCTTCATAAGCTGCATTTAGATTTTGTTGACAAGCTTCCCCCTCCCCCCAGCAACTGATTTTTTTTTTTTTTTAATGACATAGTTTGAAAATCTGTGAGTTAATGATACTGCTTAGGAGACTTTAGAAAGCCTACGTACAACTTGAAACATGCAGAATAAGAATTTCAGGATACAGCTGACATTCAGAGAAGCGAACCTGAGCGACTCAAATACACTCATTTATTATTGCCTCAAAAAGCACATTGGGAGGAAAAGGGAATCCTAGTTGTCATAGCTAGCGTTTCTTTATGACCAGGCATTTTAAATGCTCTATTATAACCCCATATGAAGACAGAGGTGTCTTAAGAATCCCAAGGTCACAAAAGGAGGAGGTGGGAGAGTTGGGATAGGAACTTGGCTCTGTTAGACTCAAAGCTCATTTTTCAATCTCCACCCCTCCCAATTTCAATCTTGAAATAAATAACACCAGCAACCTGGTTTTTAATCTTTCACAACTCCTTTTATGTTTGAACAACATGTATACACATGTAAGGCTTAAATTTTTGTTTACTTTATAAAAAGGGAACACATTTGCATAGTTCTTTGTAATTCATATTAAGGTCATGCTAAGTATGACTTCCACCTTTTTCCTAAGGTCTAGAAAAGGCTAAGAAATAAGAATTGTCTCTTATCAGGGGTGCCTGGGTGGCTCAGTCACTAAGCGTCTGCCCTCAGCTCAGGTAATGGTCCCAGGGGCCTGGGATCCAGCCCCGCATAGGGCTCCCTGCTCCGCGGAAAGCCTGCTTCTCCCTGTCCCACTCCCCCTCCTTGTGTTCCCTCTCTTTCATTCTCTCTCTCTGTCAGATAAATAAATGAAATCTTTAGAGAAAAAAAAAAAACTTCTCTTATCCAAAAGTTTGAAAGCAGCAATAAAACCAAATGGATCATGTGCCTTTTTAAATACTAGCTCATTGGGGTGCCTGGGGGCTTCAATCACTAAGCATCTGCCTTCGGCTCAGGTCATGATCCCGGAGTTCTGGGATAGAGCCTGGAGTCAGGCTCTCTGCTTGGTGGGAAGCCTGCTACTCTCTGTCCCACTGCCTCTGCTTGTGTTCCCTCTCTAGCTGTGTTTCTTTCTGTCAAATAAATAAATAAAATCTTAAAAAAAATACTAGCTCTTTAATACACCAATCTCAACTCTTGGTATTGGCCTTTTGAGGTGTTTTAATTCCTGGATTGCTTTTTTCTTTTCTTTTTTTTTTTTTTAAAGATTTTATTTGACAGAGAGAAACACAGCCAGAGAGGGAACACAAGCAGGGGGAGTGAGAGAGGGAGAAGCAGGCTTCCTGCCGAGCAGGGAGCCCGATGTGGGACTCGATCCCGGGTCTCCAGGATCATGACCTGAGCCGAAGGCAGTGGCTTAACCAACTGAGCCACCCAGGCGTCCTGGATTGCTTTTTTCTAATATTAATTTGTTTTTAGATATTCAATTGTATTATTATAAACTACATCTAACATTTTTTTGGAATTTAATATACTTCATACTTATAGTAAAATCTATTTATTCCTTCCTAAGAAATATATATTTCTTATATATATATAATGGACAAGTGGGTTGCTTCTGTAATTTGGCTATTATAAATAATGCTGCAATAAACACAGAGGTGCCATACATCTTTTGGGATTAGTATTTTTGTATTCTTTGGGTAAATACCCAGTAGTGAAATTAATGGATTTTATGATAATTTTATCTTCAATTTTTTGAGGGACCTCCATACTGTTTTCCACAGCGGCTGTACCAGTTTGCGTTCCCACCAATAGTGCATGAGGGTTTCTTTTTCTCTACGTCCTCCTCAACACTTTTCACTGTGGTTTTGATTTGCATTTCCTGGATGATTAATGATATTGAGCATCTTTTCATGTGTCTGTTGGCCATTTTTATGTTTTTGGAAAAATGCCTATTTATGTCTTCTGCCCGTTTTTAAATTGGGTTATTTGTTTTTTGGATGTTGAGTTGTATAAATTCTTAATATATTTTGGATATTAACTCTGTATTGGATATAACATTTTCAAATATGTTCTCCCATTTAGTAGGTTGTCTTTTAGTTTTGCTGATTGTTTCCTTTGCTGTCACAGGAGCTTTTTATTTTGATGTAGTTCCAATAGCTTACTTTTGCTTTTATTTCCATTCCCTCAGGGGACATACCTAGAAAAATGTTGCTATGGCCAATGTCAGAGATATTACCGCCTGAGCTCTCTTCTAGGATTTTTATGGGTTTAGGTCTTTCATTTATGTCCTTAAACCATTTTGAATTTATTTTTGTGCATAGTGTAAAAAGTGGTCTAGTTAGACTTAATTTTTTTTTGTATGTTAGCTGTTCAGTTTTTTCCAACACCATTTGCTGAAGAGACTGTCTTTATCCCATTGTATAGTCTTTCTTCTTTTGTCAAAGATTAATTGACCATCTAATTGTGGGTTTGTTTCGGGACTTTCTATCTTGTTCCCTTGGTCTGTGTGTCTATTTTTGTGCCAGTACCATACTGTTCTTATTACTAGAGCTTTGTAGTATATCTTGAAAACTTTGGTTGTGGTATCTCTAGTTTTCTTCTTTTTCAAGATTATATTGGCTATTCAGGATCTTTTGTGGTTCCACAGAAATTTTAGATTATTTTTTTCTAGTTCTGTGAAGAATGCTGTTGGTATTTTGATAGGGATTGCATTAAATCTGTAATTGCTTTGAGTAATATGGACATTTTTAATAGTATTTGTTCTTCCAATCCCTGAATGTGGAATATCTGTCCATTTGTTTGTGTCATCTTCAATTTCTTTCATAAATGTTTAATAGTTTCAGAGTATAGGTTTTCCATCTCCTTGGTCAAGTTTAAGTTTATTTATAGGTATTTTATTATTTGGGATACAATTATAAATGGGATTGTCTTCTAAATTTTTCTTTCTGCCACTTCATTATCGGTGTATAGATATACAATGGGTTTCTGTATATTGAGTTTGTACCTGCAAATTTATTGAATTCGTTTATCAGTTCTAGTGGTTTTTTTTGTGGAGTCTTTAGGCTGTCTTTAGGATTTTTCATAGATAGTGTCATGTCATCTGCAAAAAGTGAAAGCTTTACTTCTTCTTTACCAGTTTGAATGCTTTTTTTCTTCTTCTTGTCAATCTGATTGCTATGACTAGGACTTCCAGTACTGTGTTGAATAAAAGTGGTGAGAGTGAACATTCTTGTCGTGTTCCTGATCTTAGGAGAAAAACTCAGTTTTTTACCATTGAGTATGATGTTCCCTATGGGTTTCTCACATATGGCCTTTATTGTTTTGAGGTATATTTCCTCTAAACCTCCTTTGTTAAGCTTTTTTTTTTATTATTATAAATGGATGTTGTATTTTGTCAAATGCTTTTGCTGCGTCTCCTGAAATGATCATATTGTTTTTATCCTTTCTCTTGTTGATGTGAAGTAACATGTTGACTGATTTGTGAATACTGAACCACTCTTGCATCCCAGGAACAATTCCCACTTGATTGTGGTGAAGTTTTTTAAATGTATTGTTGAATTTGGTTTGCTAATATTTTGTTGAGGCTTTTGCATCTATGTTCATCCTTTCATTAGAGATATTAGCCTATGTTTCTCTTTTTATGGTAGTGATCCAGTTTTAATATCAAGGTAATGCTGGCCTCATAGAATGAATTTAGAAGTTTTCCTTCCTTTCACCATTTTTGGAATAGTTTGAGAAGAATAAGTATTAAGACTTCTTTAAATGTTTGGTGGAATTTACCTGTGAAGCCATCTGGTCCTGGACTTCTGTTTGTTGGAAGTTTTTGATTACTGATTCAATTTCATTGCTGGTAATCAGTCTGTTCAAATTTTCTGTTTCCTCCTGATTCAGTTTGGTAGGCTATATGTTTCTAGGAATTTATTCATTTCTTCTAGGTTGTCCCATTTGTTGGCATGTAATTTTTCATGATATTCTCTTATAATCCTTTGTATTTCTGTGGTGGGTGTTTGTTGTCATTTCTCCTCCTTTTCCCCTGATTTTGCTTATTTGAGTTCTCTCTCTGTCTCTTGCCTGTCTAAAGTTTTATCACTTCCATTGATCTTTTCAAAGAGACAGCTCCTAATTTCCCTGATCTGTTCTTTGTTTTTTAAGTTTTGTTTATTTCTGTTTTAATCTTTATTACTTTCTTTTTTCTACTGGCTTTGGGTTTTGTTTGTTCTTCTTTTTCTAGTTCCTTCAGGTGTTAGGTTAGGTTGTTTATTTGAGACTTTTCTTGCTTCGTGAGGTAGGCCTGTATTGCTATAAACTTCCCTCTTGGGCAGGTTTTGCTGTATCCCAAAGATTTTAGGCCTTTATGATTTCATTTCCATTTGTTTCCATGTGTTTTTGGTTTCCCTTTTGGTTTCTTGATTGACCTTTTCATTGTTTAATAGCATGTTATTTAAGCTCCACTATTTGTGTTCTTTCCAGGTTTTTTCTTTTGGTTGATTTCTAGTTTTGTAGTGTTGTGGTCAAAAAAGATGCATGGTATGACTTCAATCTTCTTGAATTTGTTGAGACTAGTTTTGTGGCCTAATATGTGATCTCTTCTGGAGAATGTACCATGTGCACTTGAAAAGAATGTGTATTCTGCTGTTGTAGATGGAATGTTCTGAATACATCTGTTAGATCCATCTGGTCCATTGTGTCATCAAAAGTCACTGTTTCAAAACAAGAGAGAATTTGGACACAGAAACAAACTGAGGGACTTGGAGGGAAGGGAGTAGGGGGATGGGAGAGCCTGATGGTGGGTACTGAGGGCACCTATTGCATAGAGCACTGGGTGTGGGGAATGGGGAATGAATCTTAGAACAGTGAAAAAAAATTTAAGTAACAATAAAAATAAAATAAAAAAAAAGTCACTGTTTCCCTGATTTTCTGTTTGGATGATTTATCCATTGATGTAAGTCGAGTGTCAAAGTAGTTGGGGACTTCCACTATGTTTGTTATTAGCTGCTTTATGTATTTAGGTGCTCCCATGTTGAGTGCATAAATATTTACAATTATTATATCTTCTTGTTGGATTGTTCCCTTTATGATTATATAGTGTCCTTTGTTTGTTTGTTTCTTTTTTTTTTTTTAAAGATTTTATTTATTTGACAGAGAGAAACACAGCCAGAGAGGGAACACAAGCAGCAGGAGGGAGAGAGGGAGAAGCAGGCTTCCTGTCAAGCAGGCAGCCTGACGCAAGGCTCGATCCTCGGGACTCCGGGATCATGACCTGAGCTGAAGGCAGAGGTTTAACCACTGAGCCACCCAGGCGCCCTCCTTCTTTGTTTTTTTGTTACAGTCTTTGTTTTAAAATCAATTCCGTCTGATGTAAGTATTGCTACCCTGGCTTTGTTTTCACTTTCATTTGATTGATAAATATTTTCTATCCCTTCACTTTCCTTTTTAAAAAAATAATTTATTTTATTTTTTTAGTGTTCCAGGATTCATTGTATAAGCACCACACCCAGTGCTCCATGCAATATGCATCCCTTCACTTTCAATGTGCATGTGTCTTTAAGTCTGAAATTAGTCTCTTGTAAGCAACAGATCGCTGGATTTTGCTTTTTTTAATCCATTCCATCACCCTATGCCTTCTGATTGGAACATTAAATCCATTGACATTCAAAGTAATTATTGATAGCAATGTCCTTATTGCCATTTTTTTTACTTGTTTTATGTTGTTTTTGTAGTTCTTTACTGTTCCTTTCTTCTCTTGCTCTCTTTTCTCAGTTTCCTCGCTTTCTTTAGACATATTTGGATTCCTTTCCCTTTATTTTTTTGCATATCTATTACTGGTTTCTTATTTGTGGTTAGCATTAGGTTTATATGTAACGTCTTGTGCATAAAGCAGCCTGTATTAAGTTGATTGTCATTTAAGTCTGAACCCATTCTTTACTCCTTCTCCTCCCATTTTAGGTATATGGTGTCATACTTAATATCCTTTTATTTTGTGAATTCCCTTGACAGGTTTTTATAGATATACTTAATTTTACTGCTTTCATGCTTCTCTCTTTTCTAACTTCTACCTAGGCTCTTTTCATTTCACTCAAAAAGTGCCCTTTAACATTTCTTGTAGGGCTTGTTTAGTGGTCATAAACTCATTTAACTTTTGTTTGGAAAACTTTATCTCTCCTGTTCTGAATGATAGTCTTGCTGGATAGAGTATTTTTGGTTGCAGGTTTTTTTTTTCTCTCAGTACTTTGAAAATATTCCACTCCCTCTGGCTGGCAACGTTTCTGCTAAAAAATCAGCCAGTAGCCTAATGGAGTCTCCTATTATATGTAACTGTTTTCTTTTCTCTTGTTTTTTAAAATTCTTTACCACTACTTTTTGCCATTTTAATTGTGTCTTGGTGTGGTCCCCATTGGTTGCTTTTGTTGGGGTCTCTCTATAACTCCTGGGTTTTGATTTGTTTCCTTCCTCAGATTCAGGAACATTTTAGCTATTGTTTCTTCAAATAAAATTTATTTTCTGCTCCCCTTTTTTCCTCTTCCTCTTCTGGTATCCCTATAATATGAATGTTATTGTGCTTCATGGTATCGTCAAGTTCTTAGTCTATTTTCATTTATTATTATTTTTCTCTCTTTTGTTCAGCTTGATTGCTTTCCATTACTCTTCTTCAAGGTTGCTGATTTGTTCTTCAGCTTCTTCTAATCTGCTATTTATTTTGTCTAGTGTATTTTTAATTTCATTTATTGAGTTTTTCACCTGTTTGTTTCTTTTTTATATTTTCTATCTCTTTGTTGAGGTTCTCACTGAGTTCCTCCACTCTTTTCTCAAGTCTAATGAGTATCATTACAACCATTACTTTAAATTATCTATCATGCATATTACCTATCTCCATTTCATTTAACTCTCTTCCTGTAATTTTGTCTCCTTTCATCTGTGACATATTCCTCTGTCTCCTCATTTTGTCTAACTTTCTGTGTCTAGGTTATCTCCTATGTATCATGTGTGCACCCTAATATTATGGCTGAGCTGGGTTTGAGTTCAGTGCAGGCATCTGCAGTGATTCTTTGCTTTCTTTGTGGACAAGGTTGGGTCCCTGTGATATAGTGGGTCAGTCTGTGGCCACTTAGGGCTTGAGTTGAATCAGACCAGGTGTTTGTCAGAGCTGTGGCTTCAGTGAACTGCAGGGTGTCTTCCCTGTGTTATTCCTGAGAGGCTTTGATGGTAGGCTTGGCCTGCAGTGAGACCAGATGTCTGCTCCCAGCCCACTTCTGGGGCTGCAGTTGGACTTGCGTATCTTCCCAGGGAAGGAATCACTTCAGGGTGGTGTTGGCCCCTGTTGGAGCTGTTCGCATTCTACCAGGCTCATGGCACCACTTTGAGTGGGCTCCTGTCCCACATCAGACTCCAACCCATATTGGGCAGGGCAGGTCTGCAGGAGAACATGGGGACAGGGCATGTGGTATTAGCAAGGTTTGTGCAGGTCTGTTGTAAGAGGGGAAAATTAAAAAAATTAGAAAAATTAGAAAAAATTAGAAAAATTAGAAGATTCTTGCCAAAGGCTGGAAGGGACAAGTCTTCAGGAGAGCTCAGTGGTGGGGCATGCTGTTAGCAACCTGGGTGAAGAGTGTAGGTGCAATGCTGGTTCCCATAGATGTCTATGAGTCTAGGCTCAGGGGTTGGGGAGGAATATGGCACCTGCCACCAGGTCCTTTGTTCTTGGAGAAATCTCCTAAAGATCTCTGCCCCTCTAGCACACATTCTTAGATTAGTAAATAAAACTCTTCACCGTATATCTCACGTGTTTTTCAAACTGCTTCCTCTAAGTTGTATCTCCATAGGGCTATTATGCTGTCTCTCTAAGGCTGGGGACTCAGTTTCCTATTGCCCTCCCAATTTTCTCAGAGCCAAGCTGCTGATTTTTAAAATTCCAAGTGTTAAGCCTTCTGATTGTAAGAACTCTCGAAATTAGGTCCTTCTGGTTTTCAAAGCCAAATGTTATGGGGATTCATCTTTCCTCTGTGGGTTCCCTGCCCTTGAGGTGCTTGTTGTGACAGTCTGTGACTCTCCCTTCTCTGTGCCTGCAGCATCCCTCCCTCCCATGGACAGTTCCTTGGGTCCATTTAGCTTTCTGCCATGTGTCAGCCCTTCCTACCCTTTTCAATGTGTCTTCTTTTACAGTTAGCCACAGGGAGTGTTCTGCCAGTCTTCAGGTCATTTTCTGGGTTATTTACAGTGATGTTGGTGTTATGTAGTTGTATCCATGGGATGGGGTGAACCTAGAATCTTCCTACTTCACAATCTTCTCTAGAAGTAAATTTTATTTTATTTTATTTATTTGAGAGAGAGAGCGAGAGCGAGCGAACACAAGCAGGGAGGAGGGACAGAGGGAAGGGGGAAGCACACTCCCCACTGAGCAGGGAGCCTGATGTGGGGCTCAATCCCAGGATCCTGGGATTGTGACCTGGGCCAAAGGCAAATGCTTAACTGATTGAGCCACCCAGGCACCCCCATTACTATTCTTTTTAAAATATTTTATTTATTTATTCATTTAGAGAGAGCAAGAGTGCATAAGTCGGCGGAAGGGCAGAGGGAGAGAAAAAGAGAACATCTCAAGCAGACTCTGCACTGAGTATAGAAGCTGATACAAGGCTTAGCCTCACAACCCTAAGATCATGATCTGAGCCACTCAGACACCCCCAGATAATACTGTTGAAAACATATTTGTTTTGATATGGCTTTTGCTAAGGTTTTGGTATAAAACCTTTCCTTCAATACTTTTTAGATAATTATTTCTGATTTTGATATGTTTCTTCCAATATTTATTATAAAACATTTCAAACATACAGAAAGTTGAAAGAATCATATAGAACTATCACCATCAAGTTGTCCAATGAAAATTTTTCTGTATTTATTAGATCACATATTCATTGAACTACCCATCCCTCTGTTAATCCACCAAGTCAGCTTGATTTTTTTTTTTTTTTAAGATTTTATTTATTTGACAGAGAGAAACACAGCCAGAGAGGGAACACAAGCAGGGGGAGTGAGAGAGGGAGAAGCAGGCTTCCCGCTGAGCAGGGAGCCCGATATGGGACTTGATCCCGGATCTCTGGGATCATGACCTGAGCCGAAGGCAGTTGCTTAACCAACTGAGCCACCCAGGTGCCCCTAAGTCAGCTTGATTTTGGATGCATTTCAGGTAGGCAGGAAATAAATTTTGATATATTTTTGATAAAGGATTCAATTAAGGGAGTGTTCCTTAATTCTAATAATGCATTTTGGGACCATCTCATCATCAATCTTTTCTCACTTTATTAGAGAATGAATCCAGAATATAGCTTAAATGATTTCTACCTTGGGGAGGTTTTCTTCATGGCTAAGCACATGATCATTTCTTGTCACACGGACACAGAAGTTGTATTCTCTGCTTGTAGAAAAACAGTTCTCTGTTTTTATTAAATTGTTCTTATATTATTTAAATCCCATATATCTTTATTGATTTTTCTGCACTTTGTCAAATTCTGGAAGATATATATTATAATCTCATTATAATTTTTAAAATGTTATCTTTTATTTCCTTTAAGTATATGTCTTCCATTTTAAGTATTCTTCTATAACATTCATATTCTAGATTCCCGGAGACCCTACTATCCATTTAGTGTAGCTATAGATTGAAAGGATCATTGTGTCCTCTCCCCTCATCTTTTCCCCTTTTGGGGTGTCTGATCTCAGCCAATTGACATTTGCTTACGTCTTCCTATTTTCCTCAGCTAGGGAACACTGATAGTATATATCCTGAATCCTTGCAGGTATGAAAAAAATCCTGCCCTTATTGCTGAGGGATATATTGGCCTGATTGCTCATCTAAACCTCTTATCTTTCCCCTTGGGATTTTCATTTCATTGTATTTTTGCCTTGGGCTATGAGCTCTTGACATTTTGGGCCATAAAATTAGTTCTCAGCCATGATCATCTTCTTTTTCAGTTTGTACATTGGATATTTAAATAAACATATCAAATGTCTTAGTCAGTCCAAGCTCTCATAACTAAATACCATAGACTAGGTATTAAACAATGGGAATTTATTTTCTCACTTTTCTGGATGGTAGAAGTCCAAGATCAAGGTGCCAGTGTTGTTAGTTTCTAGTGAGAGTCTCTTCCTGGCTTGTAAATGTCTGTCTTCTCTCTTTGTCTTCATGTGGTAGACACACACACACACACACACACACACACACACACACACACAGATAGGGGCAGAGAGAGAGAGAGAGAGAGAGAGAGAAAGATAGAGAAAGAACAAGCTCTGGTGTCTATTATAAGGGCACTAATCTCATAGCCTGGATCCCATCCTCACAACATTATCTTAACCCAATTATCTCCAAAAGACGTCATCTCCAAATACAGTCACTCAGAGTTTAGGACTTCAACATATGAATTGGGGGTGGGGGAGAGGTAAGCAATTAAGTCCATATCATCAAAGTTTTTGTTTCTTTCTTCAACTTCCAGAACACGTTTTAAGTATTCTACTTAAATCTTCTTGGGGATTCTTAACAGTCACCTGTTAAGTTATTCTTTAGGTATTCCCTTAGTTTTCTTCCAATGGGAACCTCCATCTAAACATTCCATGACCTGGCCTTCCTCCCGGTTTCTTTCTTTGTCTCCCAGGCTACTGAGTCCTCTTAAATATAAATAAATAAATAAATAAATAAATAAATAAATAAATAAATAGGAGAGAGAGCGCGCATGCAAAAGTGAGAGAGATTACAGAGGGAGAGGCAGACTCACTGCAAAGCAGAGAGCCCAAGGCAGAGCTCAATCCCAGGACCCTAAGATAATGACCTAGCTGAAGGCAGACACTTAACTTACTGAACACCCAGGTGTCCCCAAGTTCACACATTTTTAACCTGATTACTCTGCCGTTCCTTCAGCCCGCTGACTGGTCAAGACATTGAGACCTCTTGAGCACTATCAAGCTGATGAGTCCACAGTGAATAAGCTGGAACATTGCCAAGTCTCCCTGAGAGTGAGGCCAATGACAGTCCTTGCCAGCCAAGGTCTCCCTGGACCCTGGCAAGAAGAGCATCCATACTGCTTTCTCTTTTAGAGATGATGAGAGAAACCATGGTCCCAATGCACCCTCCACACTCTTCCAGCCTTACTGGAGTTTCTGCTCCAGAGTGTTAAGGCAGAAAGGGGATCAAACCACCATCTTCCTCCAATTTTCTCAAACCCCTGCTTTTAGAATAATAAGCATTTTACTCTAATAGGATAATTTCTGTGAGAATTTGTTTTGCATCATGCCTTCTGTCAGGTGTGGAGATGGTGTGCTCTACTTCCTATCAATAGAATTAGGAGAAGTATAGGATTGGGGTGAGGTAGACATCCTGAAAGCTGTGTAAAGAATTAAGTTCACCTGCATTTAGATCCCCAAGGCATTATGGGGTATAAAGGGTCTCTGAACAAGGAGGAGAAATCCACTGGGAAGAGTTTTAAGGCTCAAAAAAGATAGCTTTCAGAAAATACCTGGGAAGCTAGGAACATTTTTGGATCAAAGAGCAAGGGAGTGTGGCAGCTATAAGCAGAGGAATTAGCTCGGACCGTCTAGGGGTAGAGTACTCCAACATAGCATCTGTCTGCAGAGATACAGGATTTGCAGAAATGGCTCCTACTGGGTGAGGCGGGGCCAGGTATGGATTAGTGGGTGACATTGGGAGGGAAGGAGCATCTTCCTGTGGTGTGCAGATAGCACATAGTCAAAGGAGCCTAGTAGAGGGTGCAGGTGCGGGCTAAAATCCCAAAAAAGGGGTTGCTTTTGTAATTGTATTCACTCACAAGGTGCCATTTTGTAATTCTCACAAATGTGACATAATAGTAGCAATGACTCCCTGCTGAAATCTTGGGATAATTAGATCATAGAACGGAAGTTATTTTGCATTGTCAACTGAGGAGCTTAGGCAAGGTTACATAATGAGATTTATTATCTGTTGTGAGATCTTGGACAAAGACAATGGTGACAGACTTCAAGAAAGTAACCTCATACCTTTGTGCAATGCACATCAGGCTTGATTGACACATCCAGTCCTAGGCTATGTAGAGATGGCATTGATAGAAGGTGCTCCATCAATATTAACTGAATGAACACATGCACAAAGACATAAATGAGTGCTGAAAAAAATACCAGTCTTTTTCTCTTTGGAATGTTAAATGTGCTAATGCCGCTGTCCATTCTGCTTACCTAATTCCAAAACACTGAAGTATCACTTTTCCAAACATGGGAGATATAGGTTCCGATGGTAGGGGGGTCTGGGTAGTCCAGGGGACAAAAGTCATAAGAAAAGGTTATGTTACAGCAAGGAGCCATCTGGTGTTCAATGCTGGGGGCATTTTATAGATAGGAATGAAAAATGTAAAATTCCCATTTTTAATTAGGAATTTACATCTTGAATTTTAGCTTCAACAGATAGATAAATGAATAAAACTGTGATTTAAAGAAGGCCTTGTATATCTCTGCAGTTTCCAACTGTATTGTAACTCAACTGGAGGAATTACTGAGAACAGATGCTAACCGATATGCTACACAGAACTTACAGCAAGAAAAATGACAGACTCCACTCTACTTGCCCATGCTGCATTTAACATTTAAATAGCCTTAATTGTTGCCCATTTTTTATGCAGTATAATTGAAGTTTACAGAAAGATCCAATGGAAAACAGTAGGTTTTATAAAAAGCTTCAAGGCTTTCTTGTGTGACAAACAGAAACCACACCTATAGCAAATGACTACTCAAGAAAGATGTGCTTTTCATCGCGTTTCTTTTAATAGAAAAATGCTATCACCTACATATGTCACCATTATTTACATTCTAATCACCCTGTAGTGATGAATTCAGATGGAAGCATTTTTCATTAGACGGTTTGCCATGGCAACTCGAGTTAGGGAAGGCCCTTCTGCTGGTTCTGTCATTGGGCAGGCAGTGGGCCTCTCTCTTCCTCAGCTATCATTGACCTCCTGCTAGGATATTCATCTTCTGATGTGCACTTGGTGGCAAATGGGACCAGAAAACCCCTACAAATTCTCATTTGGAAAAGAGAAAAGATAGTTTGTCTCCAATCCTTGGAAGTTCAATTATCTGTTGATAGACAAATACAAGGCTGGAAAGGCAGGCGTTAATAAAAAGCCATAAAATCTTGTTTCATCCAGTCTGAGAAAGCTAAGTGGGATATGTCACTATTGACCCCAACTGAGCTTCCATTAGCATGGCAATTCTTAAATCGCCACATCTTTGATCTTTTGTAAAGGGTCCTGGGTTTTCAACCAGTTGTTAGGAATGACTGAAATTGTTGGTAAGAAAATCTGGCTTTGGTAACTTCGTTGGCAGCTGCGAACAAAGACAAGGAGGTTTTCAAGGAATTACTGGGACCAGTATAATTTAATACCTTTATATATGTTTCAGAGAAAATATACAACTGCTGAAGAAGAACTAAATGTCAAAGCCGGTTTTACATAGGTCCGAGTGCTAATGTGGTTTATTCATTACTGTGCTCACACTTAGTTATTCAAGAGTGTCTATGGGGCGCCTGGGTGGCTCAGTTGGTTAAGCAACTGCTTTCGGCTCAGGTCATGATCCCGGAGACCCGGGATCGAGTCCCACATCGGGCTCCCTGCTCGGCAGGAAGCCTGCTTCTCCCTCTCTCACTCCCCCTGCTTGTGTTCCCCCTCTGGCTGTGTTTCTCTCTGTCAAATAAATAAAATATTAAAAAAAAAAAAAAGAGTGTCTATTATGAGCTAGGTTCTGGGCAATGTTAAAATAGACATCTGTGTCTTTTTTTTTTTAAGGATTTTATTTATTTATTTGACAGCGAGAGAGAGATCACAAGTAGGCAGAGAGGCAGGAAGAAGCAGGCTCCCTGCCGAGCAGAAAGCCCAATGTGGGCCTCGATTCCAGGACCCTGAGATCATGACCTGAGCTGAAGGCAGAGGCTTTAACCCACTGAGCCACCCAGGTGCCCGACATCTGTCTTTTGATTGTAGATAGTCTTGTCTGTTCTCTGATATAAAACTTAACTTAGTCTTTTTTTTTTAAAGATTTTATTTATTTATTTGACAGAAACACAGTGAGAGAGGGAACATAAGCAGGGGGAGTGAGAGAGGGAGAAGCAGGCTTCCCTCCGAACAGGGAGCCCGATGTGGGGCTCAATCCCGGGCCTCCGGGATCAGGACCTGAGCTGAAGGCAGTTGCTTAACCAACTGAGCCACCCAGGTGCCCCATAAAACTTAACTTAGTCTTAAGGAGACTTTTAACACAAGGAAGAATGATAATAACACATAGAAAAAGAGAAAGAAGGATATACACACAAATATGCACATATAAACATTACTAGAAAAAAAACATTACTGGAAAAAAAACATTACTGAAGTGATGGCAGTATGTGGAGTTAAGGAGGAGGGAGGATTCTGATAAAATTTCCTGGAAGAGGTAGTCTTAGAATAATTGGTTTTACTAATAGGTTCAGAGTTTGTTTTGCCAGAGTCAGAAGAAAGGTAGCAATCACCAGAGTCCAGATGGCCAGTGAAGGGCTGGATGCTCAGCGGGCAAGGCTTTATGTTTATTAATGTGATCATATCTATTAATGGGAAATTTGGCTTGATTTTACATCTCAGTTTGATTGAAAAAACAAAAGGGACTCTTAATCTTAGGAAACAAACTGAGGGTCGCTGGAGGGGAGGGGGTGGGGAGATGGGGTGACTGGGTGATGGACACTGGGGAGGGTATGTGTTGTGGGGAGTGCTGGGTGTTGTGTAAGACCGATGGATCACAGGCCTGTATCCCTGAAACAAATAATACATTATATGTTAATTAATTGAATTTAAATTTTAAAAAATGAAAAAAAGATAAAAGGGAAGTATTATAATCATTAGAAAGGAGTCTTTGAGGAATATGAAGAATATTGAAAAATATAGTTCTGTTTACAAACTGAAGAAAGGAGAAGAAACCAGAGGGCAGGGGAGCTCCAGGATGGGCCACATGATTCCAAAGAAAGCCGTGAAAAAAGGAAGAACTATCTTGTTGAAACAAATTAAAATGCAGCAAAATTCTTTTAAAAAATCATTTGTGTTTTGCTGCTTCTTTCTTTCTTTCTTTCTTTCTTTCTTTCTTTCTTTCTTTCTTTCTTTCTTTCTTTCCTTCCTTCCTTCCTTCCTTCCTCTTTCTTTTTTAAGTTGCTCTTCTGAATTCAGCTAAAATGACCCCTGACACAGAAACGATTCATCTCTCATCTCCTCTTTATTTTCATTGTGACATCAGCTTTGGGAGATGAGAGTTCTCATTCAGAGTTAGACAAATAACAGGATAGGTTTGTGCATTCTTTGAAATTAATTCTTGATTTTCCTTTGAATGTGTTCTGTTGGATATATGGTATGGAAATGGCACGGAAAAAAATTGCCTGATTGTTCACAGCAGTGCAAAAATCCTGCTGTTTGTTCTCAGCCTGATTCCAGATTCAGTTCTCTGTTCATCTTGATTGCAAATAAAAACATACACTCTACACGTATAAGAGAATTCTGCCAGACAGTTCTGGAGAATACCAACGAAAATCCAAGTTGCTTTTGGTTTTGTTACACAGACTTTGTAATTGAGTTACTGAGAGAAGCGTTCATTGAGTACATCTAGAATCAAACAGGCATGTGAGGAGAGGTAATGTAAAATGCACTTTGTAAAAATTATTGTTATGGCATGCAAGTGAATATTCGCCGTGACAGATGTTCCCTTTCTCATCTTTCATACAGGACAAATTTAAAGTTTTTTGTGTTTTCAAAGAAAAACCTATACAATACAAAATACATAGACAAGATGCCCACTATTTAAGCAAACAAACACCTTGGGCATTGCTCTGTTTTTATTTTTTAAAACCTAATGAACCTAAAATTAATGAACCTAATTTTGAGGAAAGCAGTTTTCAGGTATATTATACATTCTGCGAGAAACTGGCTATGTCACCTGTTTGAGTATACTGGAACTCATTACTCCTGCCCAGTGCTGAGCTAAGTGGTCACTGAGCATCATCTCACTTAATCTTCATAGCAACCTGGGACTGATACTGCTCTGATCCCCACTTTACAGTTTGCCCCATGAGAAGTGATGGGTGGACCAAAGAACGACTGAAAACGGAAAGCTAAAAGTTTTACAGGTGATTTGGTTTTTCATGGAACCTTCTGTTTTTTCTCTGCAAAACGCTTTCCCCCCAGATGGTTTCCTTGGAAACAAGACTTTTGTTCTATGACCTCTGCTGGTCTCACTCTTGCTCATACCCCAGACAACCTCATTCACGCTCATGGCTTCAGTTATGCTTTATGTAGATTTATATCCTCCAATTTATAGCTGGCTCGCACATCTCGCACATCTCTTCACATACAGCTCCTCTACTCCATTAGATGTCTAATGGGCTTTGCCAACCAGCTGAACACTCTCTAAACTGAATTCCTGAGAATCCTCTCCAGAATCTGCTTTTCCAGTTGTCTTAGTCTATTTGGGATGCTATAACAGAATACCAGAGAAAGAGTGGGTTTATAAACAACAGAAATGTATTAATCAGTTTTGGAGGCTAGAAATCCAAGATCAAGGCTCCAGGTGAGAGCCTGCGTCCTGGTTCAGGGACGGCTGTCTTCCCACTGTGTCCCCACCCGTGGGAGGGCGAGGGTCTGTTGATTCCTGGTTGTCTGTTATTCTTTTTGACACCGTTCTTCCTGCTCTGTTTAACTTAGCAGGCCACAGGGGCATCTAGTGGTGGGGGGGTATTATTTGGATAATTTGTTCTTTGCTTTTGGGGGCTCCCCTTTGCTCCTTGGGGCTTGTAGCCACCTGGGAAACCTGCCCTGCCTTTCCAGTCTGAGCCATGCTCATTCATTCATCAGTACTCAATGAGCAGCAACTATTTTCCAGATGCTTTTCTAGACTGGAGGGGTCCAGTAACGAACAAATAAAACCAACTGCTGCTGTAGCCACCCAAGGCTGGAGGGGCAGGAGCAGCTGCGGCTCTGTTAAGTGTCACCCTGAGAGGTACCCTGTCCTACTGTTTGGATCCTTGGCTCAGAGCCAGAAGTTTCTCTTGATCTCTCTTGGGCTCTGATTTTCTCTGCAAAATGTATCCTATTTGCATTTCATCTTTTAGACATTTACTTTAAAATTTCTTCTTAAATTAGGTGCTCAGTCTCCCTTCTTGATCTAATCCTCTGAAACAGTCTTCCAGAATTCCCGCCTGTCCCCTTTTGCCTAATGCATTCATCATCTTCAAGTGATCTTTATAGAATATTACATTGATTGTATCACTCTCCTCCTTAAAACACTTCAAAAGTGTCCTGGTGCCCTTAGAACTAAGTCCAAAATTCTTACCATGGTCTACAGAAGCCCGGATGATCACAGCCTCTCCTTGCCTCCGCTGGTACTATTTCCACATCCAGCTAACCTACTTTTCTGAATTTCTGAAATACGCCATTGTTCCCTGTGAGGAAGCCATGGAGAAGCGATGCATTGTTATTCCTGCTGACAATCTCCGCGGAGATCTTAGCCGGGGCCATCCACAGACCTGTAAGTGAATCACGACTTCAGGTGATTCCATCCTCTAGCCTTTGAGTCTTTCAGCTAAAGCCCTAGACATTGTGAGCTGCGATAAGCTGTCCCTGCTTTACCCTTCTGAATGCATAATGGTGGTTATTTCACAGTACAAACTTTTGGGGTCATCTATTACATAGCCATAGCAACTGGAACACAAAAATCCACAATATGGATTAGCATATGAGTTGCCTCATTGATCTTTATCGCACTGGGTCCTAGCCCTTCAGATACTGGAATGTACATTGGGTTAAAAAGATCTGGAAGAGCAATGCGGCATGGCTCAGGAACACCACCTGCGCTCAGGTGACCTACCTTCTTTATGCTCATCTACTATTCATACTCCTCTTAAGAGAAGATATGATTAATGCTTTGTGGCAATGTTAATGTGTCCACAAAAACAAGGTTTGTTGAAGTCCTAACCCCCAGGACCTCAGAATGTGACCTTATTTGGGAATGGGGTAGTTGCAGATGCAATTAAGATGAGGTTGTATGGGCGTACGTAGGGATGTGCAGACACGGACGGAGGAGACGGTCATGGGGATTGGAGTCGTATCTACCACCAGGGAATGCCGAGGATTGCTGGCAAGGCCTAGAAGCTGGGAGAGGCAAAGAAAGACCTTTCCCTAGAGCCATCAGAGAGAGCACAGCCTTGCTGACACCTTGATTTTGGATTTCTAACCTCCAGAACCCTCAATATAGTTCTGGTTTTTCTTTTTTTTTTTTTTTTTTTTTTAAAGATTTTATTTATTTGACAGAGAGAAACACAGCCAGAGAGGGAACACAAGCAGGGGGAGTGAGAGAGGGAGAAGCAGGCTTCCCGCCGAGCAGGGAGCCCGATGTGGGGCTTGATCCTGGGTCTCCAGGATCATGGCCTGAGCCGAAGGCAGCTGCTTAACCAACTGAGCCACCCAGGCGCCCCTAGTTCTGGTTTTTCTGCACCATGCAGTTTGTGGTATTTTGTCACAGCATCTCTAGCTAACAAATACAAACCTCGGGAGGAGTTTGCACCGAGCTACCTCAAATCCAGCTGGTCTCTCTGCTTCTTATAGATGAGACTGTTTTTGCCTGTTGTGTCAGTCCACCTGACACACTAGGTAAAGTGTATGTGATGAACACTTGAGGTTTCTTCAGTTCAGCCTGCAGCCCGATGATTTTAGCAAAGCAAAATTGCTCTTCCTTTTTCTTCTCTTCTACTTTCTTACCTTTTCTTTTTTACCTGGAATTCACTACTAGCAGTTTCTGATACAGGGTAAGCCCTCAGTGACTGTTATTTCATCCATCCATCTGTCTGTCCCTTCATTTCTTTGTTTCCCTTCTTTCATTGACACTTTGGAACCTCTATCTTCTATGATTTCACACAATCGAATTTCATTTTTTTGGTTTTGAAGAATTTATTTATTTATTTGACAGAGAGAAACACAGCTAGAGAGGGAACACAAGCAAGGGGGGTGGGAGGGGAAGAAGCAGGCTTCCTGCCAAGCAGGGAGCCCGATGTGGGGCTCAATCCCAGGACTCCGGGATCATGACCTGAGCTGAAGGCAGATGCTTAACAACTGAGCCACCCAGGCATCCCGACTTTCATTTTTAAAAATGATCTTTACTTGAGCCTGCTGCTTTGTATTTTCTCTTGAACAGTCTCCCCCATCTTGTCTCTTTCCTCACTCTCTTCTCCGTTCTTGGCTCCCGGATGTTGTCACTTGACTTTATCACTCACAGCTGATCTCTCCAAGGTCGCAATGCTTTTTTTGCATCTGTCATCATCTCCCTATCATCTCCCTTGGCCTTTGTTCATTTCTGCCCAGCCCTTTCTATTAATAACATGCCTACTTATGCTTAGCCATTTCTACCTTTTTGTTTCTAATAAACTTTTTTTTTTTTTTATGAATAACATACCTATGAAAAGTGCAAAAAGTGTAAGTGCATAGTTTGGGGAACTTTCATAGAGTGAACATACCCTTGTAAGTACCACCCAAATCAAGGAATTGAATATTCTTAAAACTTTAAGAGGCAAGGCCCTTTCTCATCATCTCATATTCCCCTCCTCCTCTGTAAAGATAAGCAAAATCATAACTCTACTGCCACAAATTAGTTTTGCCTGTTTTAGGACTATAAAACTGGAATTATACAATATTAACTATTTTTGCTTAAGATTATGTCTATGAGGGGCGCCTGGGTGGCTCAGTTGGTTGGGCGACTGCCTTCAGCTCAGGTCATGATCCCAGAGACCCGGGATTGAGCCCCACATTGGGCTCCCTGCTTGGCAGGAAGCCTGCTTCTTCCCCTCCCACTCCCCCTGCTTGTGTTCCCTCTCTGGCTGTGTTTCTCTCTGTCAAATAAATAAAATAAAATCTTAAAAAAAAAGATTATGTCTATGAGATTCAATCATTGCTTTATGTATTCCATTCATTTTCTTTGCTGTATAATATTTCATTGCATAAATATATGCCAAAATGTATTTCCCCATTCTACTATTGGCAGACACTTGAATAGTTCTGAGTTTTGGGCTCTTATGAACAGCCCTGCTTTGAACATTTTTGTACATGTCTATTGTGGTGTTATATATATGTTTCCATGGATAGATTTTAGGAGTATAATTGTTGTGTCATAGGCAGAGGCTCACCATCAATGTACATTAACAATTTTCCAAAGCGATTGTAGCAGTTTATACTTACAACAGCAATGTATGAATATTGAAGTGGCTCCACGTCCTTGCCAACTATCTATTAAATTTATGTAAAGTTCTATTTAATTTCAGCTTTCCTAGCAGGTGTACAATGGTATTGCATTTCATTTTCCCTGGTGACTAATGAAGTTAAGCTCCTTTTAATATATTTATTGGTCATTTGAACATTCTCTTGTAAAAAGCCCATTCAACTCTTGGACTGTTTGTATTTTGCAACTTTTTTTGTTAATTCAGCTTTTAAATTAAGGTTAGTATATTTTGTGTCCTGTTTAAGAAAAATCTTCCTACCCCAAGCCAATACATTTTTCTATCTTATCTTTAATAAACTATCAGTTTACTTCTCACATTTAGATCTATCTGGGGAAGGTTCTTGTACATGGAGTGAGGTGTAGAGAATAGATAATGCTTTGTTTTCCATGTGGCTATATAACTAACCTACACCCTAAAATTACTTTACGTTGCTTTGTCATAAAGTAAGTGTCCTTACATGTTAGAACCCCAGAATTTTCAAATGGCTGTATTATTGATGCTTTGCCAGTTAATCATCCTAAAAAACAAAGCAACCAAACCAATAGACCTCTCACCAGATTTCACTAGATAATATTTGGGAGGGAGGCTTCAAAACAAGAAACACAGAAGGAGCCTGGACTTCGGGTTAGGCCATTTGTCCCAATGTTAGCTTCCTGTTTTACTCATCAATCGCTTTGTGTATGTTACTTATGTACAGCCTTTCTCATCTATAAAACAAGAATAATAATAATGGCCTCATCCAGTTATAGGGACTAGTAATAGGATAGCTAACAAGTCCTGGCACAGACTGGCTTTTCAAAAGTTGTAGCAGTTACGAATACTGTGAAAGGTGCAGGAAGGGAGAATTTGAGGATTTATTTCCATTTCAGAAAGACCTTAGTTGTCTTTGGAATGAAGAAACTGCTTTCATCTACTTGCTTTGTTTGGGGGGTTTGAGGTAGCTGAACACACTCCAAGGACTATGAGCTTTTTGGTTCCTGCCTGTCTTTGGCTTGAGAAAACCAACAGGGACTCAAAAGACAGCATGTTTGAGACAACATATGGAAAACTTTGTTGCTACTTTCATGCCAATACCAAAAAGAAAGAAAAAAAGAAAAAAAGAAAGAAAGGAAGAAAGAAAGACCCACACAAAATACAAAACTATTGCTTTGTGTTTACATGATTTTTTTTTTCCCCTTGGAGGGACAGAAAGCATATTTAAATAATATTTCTGTAATTAATTAATAATTTATTATTAGTTTTTAATTTCCCCTAAAGAAAGGAAAGCATTGATTGATCTAAAAATAAAACAAAGCAAAATAATATTTAAAAAGCCCCAGGTGAGGACATTATTCCAATGGACCTTTAGCCTCCAGATTCCACTGTCACTGTTTTTATAACTTTCACTAGGTTTGACACTACCCAGGTGGCTGGGAAGGCCTGGGACATACCATAGCATGCACTTAAGAAATAATTTTTTTATACCTATTGCTGTCAGGCTTATTGATACTGTACTAATTATTATGTTAGAGATCTCCTTGGAAACCTGGAGGAAAAAAGCGGTCTTTACAGCGGGATAGGAAAGCATCTTCACAATGGGATAGAAAAACAGCAGAACCATCCTTGCTTTGGGTTCTCCTGCCAAGTAAAAATCTAAGTTAGTGATAAGTGTGGAAATGTGCTGATTTTTGGACTCATTCTACGAAACACAGAATAAAATGATGGAAATAGACACAAAATGTGTCTGTTGAGTTTCTCATATTCATTCATCTTCATTAATTTCATTCTGAACGCACACATGAAGTGCTCTGAATCGGTGATTCCCCCTCCCCCTTTTTTCATAATAGGATCATCTTCTATTGTCAGATAGTTTTTACTCCATAAACTATGATTTTATAATTATACCATCAATCAACTTTTCAGAGACTTTGTCCTCTCTCAGGATTATTTCTTCAGTACTCCGTGCAATGCAGCCTTTGCTTTCTGCAGCTCAAGGGCCCCTGGGGTCTTAGCACCTGTCCTCAGTCACCTGTTCGGGCCCATTTTACTAACTCCTGTACAGAGCCGGGCCAAGCAGTGTAACAGGAGGGAAGCACATGCACACCCTCAGAGCATGCGGATGACAGGGTCCGGCAGGGGCTGTGACTCTCAGGGTGCCTGCCGCCTGTCCCGCCCCGGGCGGGTGTGGGCTCTGGAGAGGGACTCCGGCGCACCTGGCACAGCAGCCCGCGCAACGGGGCGACACAGGGGGACACAGACGCCTGGGCGCGGTGGTACAAGGTGGTCGGGAGCACCGCACCTGACTGAGGGCGCCCAGAAGCGGGTAGGAGCGGCTGCCAGGTGCAGGGGTGAGGCCCTGGGTGCGGGGGGGGGGGGTGCCACTGTGAGGGAATGGAGGCTGCGAGGGGCAAGGCTTTGAGCTCACGTCTGGCGTCCCTGCTTTTGAGACCTGCACCCGGGGGAGGAGCCCGCAAACCTCTAGCTTGCAAGCCCCAGCTCTTACCTCCAGACCCCCCCTGGACCCCAAGATCCCAGGCCACGCGAGGACTCGTCCTGTCGGGCTAGGCGGCCTCTGCTGCGGAGCGGTGTCTGGCCTGCCACACGGGTGTCCCCGCGCTGTCCTGGGCTGTCCCGGCCCCGCGGCCGTGTCTCGGGGGGGCGGGGGGGTTCCCGGTGCGGGCGGCCCTGTTCACATCTGGGCTAGGATTTTACTCCTGGGGCTCCGGTTTTGGGTCTGGGTCACAGGTGTTACATCGGGGCCCAGTTGAACCTGGCGTCAGGTTTGCGTCTGGGCCTCAGTGTTAGGGTGGGGTGGTCTCCTCCCCCTCTGCGGTGGGAACCGGGGGGCTGCTCCTTGGGGGGCCGGCTCTGGGAGCCTGCAGGACTGACCCTCGTGACGCCATGGGGCTGTATTCTTTGCACACCTTAAAAGCTGCTGCTTGAGGGGCTGGCTTCCGGCCACTCTGAATCTGGGGGGCTGACTGAGATGGACCCTTTGGGACACTGACAGGTCTTGGTATACCCTCCAATACTGGGAGCCATTAAAAATAAAAGAGGCTGCGTGGACAGGCACCGAGCCTCGAGAGACAACTGGGAGCGGAGGTCGGGTTGAGCCGCAAGGATTATCTCCTAGAGGCATCCTCTCCTTCCAAACTGGGAGAGCAATTGCTACCTGTGATGCGTGGAGACCCACACAGGGTGCCGCAGAATGAGAAACATAGACGCACGGCAAAGCAGGAAGCCCGCAGTCCTGCAGGTCCTGTGTTACCTGCAGATCAGAGCAGGCGGGGGCCCAGCCACACACACCTTTGGAAGCTTGCAGCTCCAGACAGGATTAATAGGGGCGTGTCCTTCTGTGCTCCGCCCAGAGCCTGTGGCATACTCAACGCCATTGGCAAAGGAGATCTATATTCCATACCAAGGCAAAATCACCCCTGCCCCCCCCACCCCCGGTCCTCGGAATCTGACTGATTAAATCCATGGTGCAAGGCAAGGCTTATTTCCCGAGAACGGCTTCCTTTAGTGCTCATTATCTTGCACTTGTCATTGAGCGTCAAAGCTCTACCATGGCTAAAAAATTAAATTTGTCGCTTTTCCCTGCCACAGTGCTGTGTGTGCTTGACTCCGTTCCTCGCCCTATCTTCTCACCACTTTCAGGAACAAGTGACTCTACATCAGTGGTTTATTATGAAAGGACACAACTCAGGAACAGCCAAATGGAAGACGTGCCTAGAGCCAAGTATGGGGAAAGGGAAAGGAAAATTCCCAATATCCTCTCCAGGTGCCACTCACCCTGAATCTCCACGTGTTTGCCAACCTGGAAACTCAGAGAGATTTCTTAATATTGCTTAGTAAATGTCAATGCGTCAATCTCTTGTACTTCTGGGTGACATTTAAGAGCCAGTGGGAATTTTTCCTCAGTAGTGGGCACGTCCTAGGTGAAGGAGAATGCAAAAATGTTTTATCTCTACTTATAAAGAGAAAACAAGCAGCTGTTCTTAATCCTTCTGGTGCATAAAGAAAACCCCTCCAGGCACCAGGTGGCCCTGTGTGACTTGATTTTATGTCCAGAAAGATAATAATGTCTCCCCAACATCCTTGGAGCTAACTTTGGTACCTGTTCCAGGATAATAATTTTGCCTTTGGGGAAGTAAGAGAAGATTTATTAACTTTTCTGATTGGAGCAATTAAGCAGACGAATGGCTATAAATCTCCCTTTTATGGCATGTGGAGAGTCTTTGGGGGTTGAGGCTTTCCCAGGAGGACTAGAACTCTTCCTTCTGTCTGTGATGCTGACTTGTAGTGAAGGCATCAGACAGGTGACAGGGGCTGTTTTCTCTAAAGTCTAGTAGTGACCACAGAATCACTATTACCAGGATGAGTGAAGAGTATGTACTGGCTGTTAGTGGGATGTGGTGGAGGAGATTCTCCCTAAAGAGCCTCTTTTTTTAATGTAAAATTTTCCATCTGTCAATATGATAAGAACAAATAGGGTCAATAGCCAATAACTGATTACATACACCTCTCTGCTATTACTCCCTTCATCTGATGTGTTTATGTGAGTTATTTCAGTTATTTACTTGGAAATGTGAACAGCATCAACTCTTAACTATAGCAGAGGGACTTTTGGTTACATCCTTATTCTATGATACTGTAGTTCAGGGGCAGGCAAAATTTGTCCCTAAAGGGCCAGCAGATATTTTAGGCTTTGCTGTCTGTGTATGGTTTATGTTTCATAGTCTTCTTTGTTTATCTGATAAGTGGTTAAAACAGTAAAGACAATTCTGAGCTTGCAGGCTCTAAAAACAGATCACTGGCAAGATTTGGCCCTCCAGGTTATACTTTGTCTAGAACCCCTTCTCATTATGGTTGGGTGATCATATTTCAAGGAAATGTCTCAATGAAATGATTTTTGGAGGATGTGATTTCAATGCGTATTTTACACCGTTGTGTCCTCATTTACAGTGATGTAATTCTCGGAAGACGGAATGCGGATAGTCTATTCTTCCCTTGTTACTGGATCACCAAAGCGATAGGATCTTTGTGAATGTTTGTTTCCAAATTGAATTTGATTGACGTGACATATTCACAATTTAGCTTTGTATCAAGCTGTGTAGAATAGGTAACTTAATACCTGCAGGTCAGATATCAAGCAAGATAGAGTGTCTTGTCTTTTCTGATCTGAACATTAAAGAATAAAACAGAGAATAATCATTATTTCAACTTTCTCAAGTCAGGGATTTGGAACAGGGGAAACAGGGACAGACTGAGAAAGGGGAACTAGAGCAGGAAGAAGAACACTTTTTTTCCCCCAAGGAGAAGCTAAGCCTCGAAACAAACAATAACCTCACAATCGCAGTAACAGCAGGTAGCATTAAACACCAAGTGACTGGGATGGGGTATGAATGTGGATGACTTCTGCGCTTTCTGTGGCCATGACCCTGTGATAGCCCGTTTTGTCCACGACATGCTAATATCTTCTTCTCAGCAATTTCTAGCCCAGTAACCGGGCTAGCCAACGTTATTAACAACGAGCTGGGGATCAAAAGATAACATTCTATTCACATCGCACTTTTTGGTTTCCCTCATTGAATTATGTTCTTGGGCCTCATTTGTTTTTAATTGGAAGGGGTTTTGTATTTTATGTGACTTATTTGGCTCGTCAGTAATTTGAGGGGGGGGAACAGAAGACCTCATTTTCCTGCTGACTGACACATGCAATGCTTGTATTAGGAAGGCTATGGCAGTGCTGTTGGTCCATACAGGGTAAGGCCCTGTGACATGTGCATAGGGAATGGCCATTTAGTGGGAAAAAATGTTTCTGTTGCCTAAAACCCTACACTCTGTGGTACTTTGTTACAATAACCCGAGCAGCCTAATAAACGATCTTGGGCAGATACCCACCTGGCAGGGGAGAGGAGTAGGCAAGAATGCTCCAAGTTGTGCCCCTTTGGGGCTACTTTGGTGATAATTTATTAAGTAGGTGGGATAGGAAAGGATCTGAGATCTGGAGTAGACAAAATGTGGTAGAATAAGAAGCCTGTACTTGGTACACTGTGAGAGTCCCATGTCTTCTAAATTCTCTTTGGCCCAGCCTGCCCCTGCTCGTAGAGGGCAGCTAAAGCAAGCTGAATTCTTAGTCAGGGAGCAACACGCTCCCACAGGGGGTCAAGGCTATAGGGGGATTGGGGTCAACTCCATAGGGCAGTTACCCCGCATCAAGGTGAGTTTTAAGTTTTTTTCTGAGTACTAACTTTGAGGGTTTAGCTTTTGTTTTAATAAGGTAGGTGCTTTCCTTAAAAGAGGAGAGAGGGGGAAAATGCTAATTCTTCAGGAATCAGGATAAAAAAGACCGGATATTTTCTTTCCTCATGGATTTGTGCCCTCTCTTCTGTCCGTCTTTCTTCTTGTAGCCCTGAAGCCACTCAGACAGTGTTCTCACATGTGCACACCTCCTTCTTATCCTTATTCTTTTTAAATTATATACGTATATATATGTTTATTTAAATTCAATTAGCCAACATATAGTACATCATTAGTTTTAGATGTAGAGTTCAATAATTCATCAGTTGCATATAACACCCAGAGCTCATCACATCACTTGCCCTCTTTAATGCTGATCACCCAATTAATTACCTCCTCTCCTCCCACTCCCCTCCAGCAAGCCTCAGTTTGTTTCCTATAGTTAAGAATCTCTCTTGGTGTTTCTCCCTCTCTGATGACTCCCCATTCAGTTTTCTCCCCCCCTCCATGAGCCTCTGCACTGTTTCTTATATTCTACCTATGTGTTAAATCGTATGATAATTGTCTTTCTCTGATTGGCTTATTTTGCTCAGCACAATACCCTCTGGATCCATCCATGTTGATGCAAATAGTAGGTATTCATCCTTTCTGGTGGCTAAGTAACACTCCATTGTATGTATGAACCACATCTTCTTTGTCCATTCATCTGTCGATGGACAGATGGACATCTCGGCTCTTTCCACAGTTTGGTCACTGTGGGCATTGCTGCTATAAACATTGGAGTGCAGGTGCCCCTTCGTTTCACTACATCTGTAGCTTTGGGGTAAATACCTAGTAGTGCAATTTCTGGGTCTTATCTTACTCGTAATGACCATCTCTCTCAATCTTTGCTCAGATCCCTCTGGTAAATACAAGCCCACGGTAGTCTCTTTTTTCATTCCACTTGTGGACTGAAGCACCTGTCAGTCACGACGCTGAACTAAGGATATGGGCACATCTGTATTGAGCAGGAAGTGGAACATGTGACAAAGGGCCAGGCTTTTGTCCCGGAAAGTCCTAGAACAGTTTCTCTAAGATTCACTGGAAGACCCACAAAGGTTGCTGTGCTCCCCTACCTGCCTTTAACTGAATTGTTTCCCTCCACTAGTGGTCATTTACTTGTACGTTTCATGATTTAAATTGCCAATGAGATTTTAATTTTTTATCCTAAATATATGTATAAAATATCCATTAACCTATTAATAATATACTCCTTTTATAAGGAATATGAGAGCTTACCTTGCTGACTAGTGACCTGTTCTACTGACAAGAAATCCTTCACCTCTTACAACAGCCCATTTCCTGGCCAAACAACTCTGAATTTAGAAGATGCAAGGGGCACCTGGGTGGCTCAGTCTGTCAAGCATCTGAGTTTTGCTTTCACCCCAGGTCATGATCTCAAGGTTATGGGATCAAGTCCCACATTGGGCTCTGTGCTCAGTGCGGAGTCTGCTTCAGATTCTCTCTCCCTCTCCTGCTCATTCACTCTTTCTATCTCAAATAAATAAAACATTTTTATAAAGGTTTTATTTATTTATTTGACAGAGAGAGACACAGCAAGAGGGGAAACACAAGCAGGGGGAGCGGGAAAGGGAGAAGCAGGCTTCCCGCAGAGCAGGGAGCACGATGTGGGGCTCGATGACCTGAGCCAAAGGCAAATGCTTAACCACTGAGTCAGGTGCCCTCAAATAGATAAAAATCTAAAAAAAAGATGCTTCTATCCCCATGTACCTTCCATTTAGGGGTTTGTGTTAAATTGCTATGAGGAATGTCAAACAACTGACTCCCAAATTTTGAGAACCCAATCTGTTTGGGACTTCTACAAGTTGAAAATGCCTACTGCTGTGATTTAAAAAATGTATGCTGGAAATCAGAAATTGTTGTAATGAATGAAAAATATCTCTCACATAGTGTCTAGCAAGAGAAATCTCTTTTGCTCTGAGTAGAGGCTGTCCTCGGGCTGTGATCTTAGCAAGGCCGAGCTGCTGAAGTGGAGGCAGCCCAACGGCGTATTTGCCAGCACCCTGGCAGATGTCTGGGATTGGAAGAAAAACAGATACCACACAACATTCCCACTCCCAAGGCCACAAGAAGCAGCCCTTTTCATCTGGGAACAACCACAGATCTGACTTCCTAGACCAGCTGGGGCGTGGATTGTGGAGAGGAGACAGTCCCCTTCCAGAAGGTAGAGGAAGAAGGGCGAGCTTCTTTTGAGTGGCCCGGGATGCCGGCCATCAGGCAATAGTTGTGTGGTCTGTCTGAGGAGGAGAACAAGAGGGTGCTAAGGTCGCCTGTTATACCTGAAGCATTTGGCTTAGGGGAAGTTCGTGGTAATGTGAAAGGAGAAAAATCTAAGGGACATTCCCAATCCTGAGGCAGCCTATGAAGACAGCCCTTCTCCAGAGTTGCTTGCTTAATGCAGAATCGGTGTGAGTTGAGATGGAGAATTCTGTTGGCTGCTTGAGGCTTTTTCTCTATTATTTACGTTTTTTGTTTTTTTTTTTTTTTAGAGAGGGAGGATGGTACAGGCAGAGGGAGAGAGAGAGAGAGAATCTTAAGCAGGCGCCATGCCCAGCTCAGAGCCCGACATAGGACTGGATCTCATGTCCCTGAGTTCATGACCTGAGCTGAAATCAAGAGTCAGACACTTAACTGACCGAACCATGCAGGTGCCCTATTTTTCTCTACTTTTTAATAGAGTGATCTATCTAATGACTATTAGATACAGTGTTTTCCTTCCTGGGATGGCATATTATGAGTGCTGAAAAATTCTAAGCCCCAACACTCCCTTTTACGATAATGTTTCTTATAATTTAGAGAAAGTTGCCATTTTAGGGTCCCTTGCTTCCTATGTGTCATGGTTGTGATGACAGCTTAATTTACCTTAATTATATTTTGGGATGCCTACTTTCACACATTCCAAGTCATCAGTACATTTTCTCTCCCTCACCCCATAGGATGGCTTGTTTCTGGGAAGGTTTTGGGAGATGGCTAATTCTAACCATCATTTGCTGCTTCTAGTAGTTTCTCTCTCTGTTCTGGAATAACAAGTTTGTTTCTTGGCTTGCAGCCTCTAACAATGGCTTATGGACTTTCTCTTTGTTGACTTGTGTGTGGCTATGTTTGTATATGTCTTTGTTCAGTACGGCATAAGCATGGCCAGACTTTTGTTTGTAAGACTTTGATCATTTTTATTTCTCCCTACTGATTCTACAGATTGAAAATACTTTTAATTTCAACCACAATTCATTGCACATGGTATTTATGTCTTTAATATAAAGTGTGTTTATTTATTATCATATACAAGTGACTTAAATAGTGAGCCTCTCAAAATAAAGAATTTCTTCCATTTTTATCATTTGAGAAAAATGTGCTTTCTGGGGAATGAACTCTACAATGAATATGGTTCATTTTAATTTTTATAATAAACCATGCCTACAGGACAGACCTCTGAGAGTTACAACAACAGCTAATGTATTTTTAGCTATTATTTGCAGAGAAGTGTCATTTACAAATTACATGTGATGTTAATTGATATTCACAAAAACCTAATGAGGCAAGATGCCTTCATTTCTTCATTCTTTTACTCATTCAACAAATCACATTAATTGCTAGCCGGTGCCAGGCACATCACAAGGCACTGTTGATTCAGTGGTGCAAGGTAGTTTCAACCTTAAGGAATTTACAGTCGAGCATGAACACGTATAATTAACATTCCTGTTACCAGAGTTCAGGTAAATTTGTATCTGTCTATAACTTAGAATATCTGAGACCTCATTCATATTCAACTGCCCCCATCTTATAGAGGTGAGGTGCCTGGGAAGCAAGCGTTAACTCAAGGATGCCTCCATGGGGCATTTATGCAGCGAGGAGCTTGGAAAGTGCTAGAAGCTGCGTGCAGGTCATTGGAAAACACTCCTCCCTGAATGTGGGATTACTTTTGAAGGGGGGGGAGGTAAGGCTATATAATTCTGATTTAGTGGCTTTGGTGTGTTATTCCCTTCTGGTTGTGGGACTTTGAAGGACCAGAGCTGAGGTTTTGTACCTGTATAGACCTCTAATTGAATTTCTTTGGAGTCAGTTGGGTGCAGAGTTTTGTACTTATTTCACTTAGATGAATAGAGATGCACTCAGTCAATATCATTAATTAAGGGGGTTTTAGACAAATGAGAGACTTGTATCTACGTGGCAGATATCAGCCTCCCCTGGGAGCTGTCCATCTAAGGGGCTCCCTGTGGTATTGGCGGTGAGGTGGGTGACCGACCGTGAGGACAGGCACATGTGAATTTTTAAATGCCCGTGGAGAGTGTAGAAGTCGCTGTGGCAGAAACTGCATGGTTGAGGCACCTTCTGTCTGGGTGCACAATGCTTTAGAGGGTGGACTTGGCAAGGAGGAGCTCTTTACCCCTCCCGCACTTCCTGGACAGCTCCTGAGAAAGGTCTGTAGATGGGTCAATTCCCTCGGGTCTGTCTGCCCAGGATGCATCTGTGGAGTGCTGGTTCAGCTTACTAGACAACTTGTGAAGAAAAAAGCTCAGCCAAAGCCTACTTAAAGATTTAGAAGGATGACAAAAGCATCAATTGTACAACACCAGTTACGAAAAGGCCCAATGAGATTAAGTGGGATGGACTTATAGACTATATACTCTTTCCCCACCTGTAGTCACTATATTTGCCCCCAAATACGTGTTCAACATTATCTAGGGAGTGAGGTTAAAGAAAAGGATCAATTTCCCTGTATCGCCATCCACATATCATATTTCTATTTCCCTTTGGGTAAGAAGAGTTGCAGGGATTTTTACCAGCTGTGTAGCTCTGGGAAAATTGTTTGAACTTTCAGAATCTGTTTTGCCTCTGCACAATAGGGAAAAACCGGAGCCCTTTCTTCCCACGGGGGATTAGCCCAGTGCTCACTTCTTGGTAAGCACTGACTAGGTGCTCACAACCACCCATTTCATTCATTCTTTTTTTTTTTAAGATTTTATTTATTTATTTGACAGAGAGAGATCACAACTAGACAGAGAGGCAGGCAGAGAGAGAGGAGGAACCAGGCTCCCCGCTGAGCAGAGAGCCCGATGCGGGCCTTGATCCCAGGACCCTGAGATCATGACCTGAGCCGAAGGCAGAGACTTTAACCCACTGAGCCACCTAGGCACCCACAATTACCCATTTCTTTCTTTTTTCTTTTTTTTTGATTTTATTTATTTGAAAGAGAGAAACACAGCCAGAGAGGGAACACAAGCAGGGGGACTGAGAGGGAGAAGCAGGCTTCCTGCCGAGCAGGGAGCCCGATGTGGGGCTCGATCCCGGGTCTCCGGGATCATGACCTGAGCCGAAGGCAGTCGCTTAACCAACTGAGCCACCCAGGCACCCCCACAATTACCCATTTCTTACCCTCTGCTCTCTGTTTGCCAAATTTTGGTCAGAACTCTCTCTTTCCTATAGGGCCTTGAACACTGCCTATGCCTAAGTCAGAACAGTGGACCCTGTCCCTCTTCTTAGTTTTTCCTGGGAATCAGTAGGCCACAGACAGACCCTCTTCCTGTCAAACCCCATGTCATTTCATCTTGCTTGCCTAGGTTCCCCTCCAAAGATTCTGTTTATCTCTGCCTGCCTCTTACCATATAAAACAAAACTCTTTTTCTGTTTGACTTTGAGATGCCTGCAGACCTTGTGGTCACTAATCCCCCTCCCTCTATCCTGATAAGCCCTTTTCCATCCCTCATAATAAACCTTTGAACAGAAGTCTCTCCTCGCTGAGTCCTGGTATTGATAGAGTCCGTGGTCAAAGGAATGAGGCTGATACAAAGGCGAAGATCAAGCAAAGCTTTATTTCACACCAAGCATCGAGAACTATACTGACCTGGGTCAGGGTCGTCTCTAAAGAGAGAGCGACCCCGCCTAATTTCTCAGGCTAGCTTTTATAGGGCAAACTCGCAAACCAGAGTTAATTCGCATCTCCATTGTTCAGGATCTGGGAGGTTAAGGGCATTTGGGTGCTTCCACCTGGTCCTAAGTACCGGGAACTGGTCGCCCATTCTTAATTTGCATCTCCATTGCTCCCGGGATGAGAGGTTAAGGGGGTTAACCGATTGGGTGTCTCCCCCAATCTGGCTCACCTTTGTTTTCCAGGAGCTGTATGCCCATATTTCCGGAGCTGTTTTTCTGAGTAAAGAAGATGGCGGCTTGGACATCTAAATAGGTCCTTACAGTACGTTTTTCTTTTGACAGCTCTTAATATGCAGTAGCTAGTAACAATGAACAGTCTTTTTGATCAGCTTGCCAGTTTTAACCAGTATCAAGATTCAGGGAGAGGAAGTCAGGCAGCCAGGGGCCAACCGGTTCCATTGACGGTATCTGGTGGATTCAGAAATGGCTAATGGTTTAAGTGTTTAGGTCTGACTACTTTTCCAAAATTCCTGGCCTTTGGTGGTTGCATTTAGTTTTCTAAGCAATATACACTGTTTCACCTGAGCATTCTGATTTAGGGGTGCTTGTGGCATGCACGGGCTGCCCAGGTTGGGCCCACTCACAGTTTCTGCAGGGGACTGATAGAAAGTTCCTGCAGGTCGGAGGCCAGCACTTCAAGGAGGCGGGCGGGCACAAGCCACCCAGCGAGTCTACGCTTTATTGGGCTCAAGGCTGCACTACCCCCTTCTGTGTTGGCCAGCAGGCTCCCAAAGTCAAAGTAGGGTCAGGATGCAGTCAGTGGTCTGGCTACCTGGGAATTCCCAGGAATTGTTTTGCTGAATTAAGGAGGAGGGTAATTCTGCCTGGAAATCTACCCTGTAGAAGGTGCTCTTTGGAGTTTAAGGAGCTCCTGGATTTGTTTTAACAGCAGAGAAGGGGAATGAGCCGGTCTGAGCAGCAACAGACGCCCATCATCCTTCCTGATTGCTTAACTCCCTGCCCCAGTTTCTCCTTGCTGGCTCTCCCTGCCCCTCACTGTTTCCTATCTTTCTTTCCTGGTTTTGTCTCCCACTTGTGTAAATGGCACTTTCCATTGACTGAGCCTACCTGTCTACACCTGTCTACACTACAGAACTGAAAGGAGGCACCAAGAGTTATAGACTTCTTTATGACCTTTCATATTCAAGGCAGCAGAAATTCTCAAACTGGGGGGATTTTGTTATCGGGGTAACTTATGGGTCGACTATACAGCCTTGCAGCGATCCCCAGCATGGCTTCCTGACAACTGACAGTCTCCTCTTGACCAAGCGTTAGACTCTGAGCCCCCTTTCCACTAGGCCCTGGCCTTGGGCCTTGTCCTATAGAGCCCAGTTGTCCCAAGAATCTTGCTAAGTCAGTCTCATGAGAATCCCCACCCTTTCTATCTGATCCTCCAGGATAGCGGATCAAATTTCCTCACCCTCCACCATTCCCTGGTGATGATCTCTGATCACCCAATTCTGCCTTCAGCAAAAGTCCCATTGTGTTGACTCTGTTTCACCAGACCCCGTCCATTTCCTGATGTTTCTTCCTAGTATCTTCCCTTCACTAACCCCACCCTGTACCTTGGTTGTAAATCCCTGTGTGTCCGTGCGCTATTTAGGAACTGAACCAGTCCTACACTGACGACTCTTTCCCCTATTGATAGCTCCTGAGTAAAATCTGTTTACTATTTACCCTCCTCACCCCCGGTTTTTTTAATCGCTACAGTAAAGACTCTGCAAATCATGTTTGAATTGTTGATCATAATGACTGGGGAGTTACCTTTTAAAAATTGTTTTTACTCCTTCCAACTCAATTTTTCATTGTTTCTTTTCTATAGAAATCTATCCTCTCTCTCACCATTAAAAAAAAAAAAAAAACCACAAAAACTTCCATGCAATTTGAGCACCTGGTTGAATTTTGCATACTTAAAGCAAGATTTCAGAGGAACTAGACACCCAGAATAAGGACAGAAGGCTGTATTTATAGTTCAAATTATCTTACAGCAATTGATGGTTCTGTTTTGATTCAAAGTCCTGTCTCTGATAATAGGAAACAGGATCACAGCTTATCTCTGATTGTAAGGCTTTAGAGGGGTCCTGTAAATCAAGGCTTATCTCTGGGAATGCATGGCTTTTAAAAGTGTAAATCTTTTCTCCGCTGTGATAGTAGTTGCCATCTTTCCATATGAGACAGAGCTAAGGTAAGGATAAGAATGTAGTTTTATTTTTTGAGGTCTTATCAGCAAATTAAATGAATATGTCTATTCTAGATTTTCTGATTTAGCATAATTAACTTGATGTTCTGTTCTATTTGGATGGTTTTATTGATTAAAAAAAGATGCAGAAAGAAGTGATGATGCCATGTAAAGACCTGCTCGTCTTCACATAAGATGTTAGTAAACTGGTGTCTCTGACCACCTTACAAAACTCCAGGAATCACATTTTTGATCATTTTTATTATGCCAGATATATTCTATACTGCCTTTCTTTGTTGGTCTACTTCTGGTCCAGGAACCAAGAATACTTACTGGGTTTCTCCTTGCAGTACCTGTATCTGTAAGGTTTTCTTCTTTCTCTGAGAGTCCCCATAGGTCGTAGACTGTTTTATCTACTATAATAAATGCCCATGGACTTGGTAGCTTATAGAACACAGAAATTTCTCATAGTTTAGATGCTAAGAAATTCAAGATCACCGTGCGTGAAGACTGGTGAGAACCTGCTTCCTGGTTTATATATGGCCGTCTTCTTGCAGTGCCCTCACCTGGCAGAAGGGATGCGAGAGTTCTCTGGGGTCCCAGTACCCTTCAGGAAGGCTCCACCCTCATGACCTATGCCCTCTCAAAGACCCCCACCTTCTAATACTATCACATTGGGGGTTAGGTTCAACATATGAATTTGAGGGCTACACAAACTGTCCGTCATAGCACATTTGTGTGTCCTGGCCTGTCTGGAAGTGTGAATCTTGACCTCCGTTAAGGCTGGGACTCTGTAAGCCCCGAATCAGGTATTAGGGCAATTTCCCTAGAAGTTCTGTAGGCATCATGGCCACCTAGGAAGTTCAGTCTTTGTTCCATTAATAAATGTGCTGATCATCCTCAATTAGTGGGATTTAAATGAGACATTTCTGGAATGGTTACAAATTTGGTTTATCTGATTATATCCTTACAGATTCCTACTGAACCTACGCAAATGGTCACATAAAGAACAGTCATGAGAAGGAAAGGCATTCGGTGAAGGCACTTTGATTGTTTGGAATAGTTTTGCAGGCAAAGCCAAGCAACATACAGTGTTTTCTACAGACTCATCATCCTTAAGTTCCCTTGTCAATTCATTAGCTTATAATTTATGTTAAGATTTCTCATAACGTATTTCCCTTGGGTTCTGAAGAGGGGTTTGGAGCAAGATACCTGTAGTTTGCACAAGATTAGCCTGCTAAATTCTAGGGGGAAAAAGTGAATAAAGATGAAAGAAAAATTTTCCCCCACCCAATGACCAAAGAAAAAGGGCATTTACTACAATTAAATTACCCCTTTTCAGTTTCACTTAGTCCTGAACAGTTGATCCCTATTCTTCTGGATCTTGGGTCTGCAGCTGTCTTTCATGAAGTCACCTGCGTCTGGGCTGTGGGAGTCTAGGGAGTTCTGTCCCCATCCCCTGGGACAATCTGACAGGACCTGATGTCACCCCACAGTGGTATCCTGAGAAGCTGGAACAGTGTTCTCTTGTTCATTGTTTTGATATTTCTTCTCAGAAGTTCTGTTCCTCATCTGGAGCTTCTAGCAGAGGCATAGGGAAATGGGGAACCACTTTTCGGTGATAAGACTGAATGATGCCAGTTAATTTATTCGAGTGATGTCAAAGAAGACAGCACAGATGCTTGATAATGGCAGTGGGACAATTTTTCTCCAGGTGAAGGCAGTAGGGATCAGAGACTTACGTATCTGCAGAGCTCCACTCCAGCTAAGACAAAGATGACCGAGGCCCCTAAAGAGAGAACAGAGAATAAAGGGAGGCAATGGGGAGTTGAGGAAGGGGGAGCAAGAAAGGGGACTAGAGAGGAAATGGGGAAAAGAAAAATTGCAGGCGATTAAGGAGAGAAGTACTGAAAACGGTGTGGCAAACTTGGCAGCATTGTGGTTTCTTGAAAAAAACTCCACCTGAAGTGCTGGGCTCAACTTTGGGGACATGGGGCAGAACGGATGGATATTGGGCCAAAGTTTGGTCAGCATAGTGTTTCCCTTAAGTTCCTTGTTTCACATGCGAGTTCATAGGGACCAGCAGTGAAAGAAAGAAGTGGAATCTCCTATTAGTACATATTAACTATTTTGTAGTGATGATTATCCTAAGAGTAAAAACATTGATGTCATCAAGGACACTGACAATTCTCCAGGACTTTCCAATCCAACAAGTAAATAATATTTTATTTGATTTTTTGAAGTTTTTATTTATTTATTTGAGAGAGAGAGCACAAGCAGGGGGAGTGGCAGGCAGAGGGAGAAGTAGGCACCCCACTGAGCGGGGAGCCCGATGCTGGACTCGATCCTGGACTCAATCCCAGGACCCTGGCGGAAGGCAGCTGCTTAACTGACTGAACCACCCAGGTGCCTGGTAAAGAATATTTTAAATACAAGGACATTTTAAATTGAGGGGGAAAAAATCTTAAGAAACTAATTTGTTAATAGGCCATTCTTTATTTTTCAATGTGTAATATCTCTGACTCATCCTGATATGTCTAAAATGGTGGGAAAAAATCATGGTGCTAATCTAGGTATGATTTTACTTGTACCCAGTATTATGGTGAACCTAGTCTCTCTTTTTGACTTGAGACTATCCATATTGTTGCCTTGGTAAATGGATCACTTCTACAATAGTGCTAAGTTATTTGCAAGTTTAGAGGATACTGACCCAGAGTGTTTTGGCATCCCTCTTCATTCCTCGGGGTGCTGGGGTGTGTTCTTGTCCCCCACAAATTTCCCTGCCCTGCCCCATGCACTAGCTCTCACCTACAGGATCTGGCTCTCCCTGGTCTCTGTGGCATACTTGGGATCAGGCAGAAGGATCTGGTTTCCTAAGATTCAGGACCATTACTCCTTCCCCCCGACTCACTTCTCACCTTTCCTCTCAGGGTCCTACCCTTCTGTTTTCAGGTCAGCCAACCAAACAGTTAATTCCTGAAGGTCCATGAGGATGGGATTAAACATTAGTATTAATTGTTTCTTTCTATTTTCTGTATTTTTGATGCTATGGTATCTTGAGAACTTGCTGATCCTGCTGGGACTGTTCCTTCTAGGCTTGGTTAACTCCTAGAGACAGCAAATGACTCACCTTGTGAATATGTCTTTCTCATGCAAACCTACCAGTCCAGAGTCAAGAGCCTGAGTCAGCTCCTCTACTGAGCTCATCCATGCCATGCCTCTCTCCACCTGCCCCCATCACCCAGGGCAGGTACCGGACAAGCAGGGACTGCCTCCACACCTCAGAGCCCATGAAACGATCCAACCTAGCCAATCCTAAGCCTGCTTACCTTGCCTCAGGCATTCCTTCCCACAGAAACCACAATAAAGTCTCTTGCCCCCATTTTCCCTGGCTCCTTTGCCTCCTGATCCACCCTAATTCTTTCCTGATACCCCCCTCCTCTCAGGTTCTATGAGCATAACAAACTATCTCTTCAATGGTAATCATCTCCTGATCTGTTGGCCTCACCATTATCTGAATAATAAGAAGAACTACATTTTATTATTCTTTAAAGATTTTATTTATTTATTTGACACAGGGAGAGAGAGCACTGGTGGAGGGAGCAACAGGCAGAGGGAGAGGGAGAAACAGGTTTCCTGCTGAGCAGGGAGCCTGATGCGGGACTTGATCCCGGGACTCTGGGATCGTGACCTGAGCTGAAGGCAGATGCTTAACCGACTAAGCCACCCAAGCGCCTCTAAAACCTACATTTTAAAACAGTGTTAGAAACACAAGGTATTAATATGTTCCCTGAAAATATGGTGGAAATCAACCTCCTCCCCCACCTCAAAGGAATAAAAATATTTCTCACTCTTTCCTCTTCAGATACTTCACTGCCACCCCTCCAATGAGCCAAGGAAGGTAAGGATGGACATCCCATCACAGAAAGGAAGTTCTAGAAACTTCATTCCACCAGATAAGATTTGGTGGTCTATTCTGATATATGTTTCTTTTTAAATCCTCTTCCTGTTTTTGGTCTTCCTGTAAACATTTAAGGAGTATAACTTGATGATTTGATAAGTCTGTGCATTGTGAAGTAATCACCTCAATCAAGCTAATGAACATCACTCACCTCACATAGTTCCTCCCCTCCCCTCCCCTCCCCTCCCCTTCCCTTCGTTTTCCTTCCCTTCCCTTCTAGTCCCTTTTTTGTGGTGCAGACCCTTAGACTCTAACCTCTTAGCAACTTAGCAGTGTGTAGTACAATATTGTTACCTATAGTCACCACACTATGTATTAGATCTCTAGAACTCGCTCCTGTTGCATGACTGAAACTTTGTATACCTTGACCAACATTTCCTCCTTTTTCTCTCCCCTGAGTTCTACTATTCTACTCTCTACTTCCACCAGTTTGACTTTTAGATTGTGGGTATGAGCGAGATCATACAGTCTGTGTCTGGCTTGTTTTACTTAACATGATGTCCTCCGGGTCCAGTCATACTGTCACAAATGGCAGAATTTCCTTTTTTAAGGTCGAATAACATTCCATCATATATTTACACAACATTTTTTTATCCGTTCATCCGCTGATGGACATTTAGGTTGTTTTCATATCTTGGCTTCTGAGCAATGCTGCAGAAAATATAGAAGTGCAGGTATCACTTGGAGACCTTGATTTCAATTTCAATTTGTTTGGATAAATACTCAAAGGGAGATTGCTGGGTCATATGGTAGTTTTATTTTTAACTTTCTGAAGACCCCTCATTTTGTTTTGCATAATGGCTCTACCAATTTACATTCCCACCAACAGGGTTCTCTTTTATCCATATCTTCATCAATAATTATTATTTTAAACAGCCATCCTAGCACATGTGAGGTATATCTCATTTTGGTTTTGAGTTAATATCTCCCTTGATGACTGAGAACTTTTTAATGTACATATTGGCCATTTGTATGTCTTAATTTAGAACAATGTCTATTTAGGTTTTGCCTATATTTTAATTGGATTATTTGTTTTGTTTTTTTTGGCTCTTGACTCATGTAAGTTTCTTATATATTTTATATAGGAACCCCTTATCAGATATATGGTTGCAAATATTTTCTCCCATTCTGTAGGTTGCCTTTTCATTTTGTTGATCATTCTCTTTGCCGGGCAAATGCTTTTTAGTTTGATATAGTCTCACTTGTTTATTATTTTCTTTTGCTGCCTATGATTGTAGTATCATATCCAACAATTTGTTGCCAAGACCAATGTCAAGGAATTTTTCTTGCTATGTTTTCTTCTGGAGTCTTATGTTTTTGTCTTAATTCCATTTTTGTGGTTGTTTAAGATAAGGGTCCAGTGTCATTTTTTTTTTTTTTTGCATGCAACTGTCCAGTTTTCTAATACCATCTATTGAGACTATGTTCTCTCCATTGTCAGAGATTAGTTGACTATATATGTTTAAGTTTATTTTTAGGCTCTCTATTCTGTTCCATTGATCTGTGTTTCCATTTGTATGCTAATACTATTTTGCTTCCTGTAACTTTGTAATATAATTTGAAATCATGAAGTGTTTTGTCTCCAGCTTTGTCCTTCTTTCTCAAGATTGCTCTGCTATTCAGGGTCTGTGATGGTTCCCTATGAATTTAGGATTGTTTGTTCTACTTCCATTTTTTTTTTTTTTTTTTTTTTCTGGAACAGGGCACTGGGAACTTTCCACTTGACTCTTAGATTCTCACAGAGGTACATCTGTGGACAGTGGTCAAAACGCAGGCTTCTGTGGCGATATGAGGACTGGAATCTCCATTCTTCCATCTTACTGAATGCAGAGTGACCTCCCTGCTCCATGAGCATCTGTTTCTGTGATGTTTTATGAAACCCAACTCCTTAGGGCCTTATTTCTGCCTCTATTTATAAGAGTTTCATATTGTATTATTTAATTCTTCTGATTCCTTATGTTTTAGGTTTCAAAATTTTATCAAAATCTCATGTTTTGAGGGCCATTAGAATGTTTCAATTGTAAACGGAAACCAAACAAATGCAATATTTATCTTTGCTGATAGGAAGCAATTGACCATGGCTCTCCAGTTTGACTTCTAGAGCTTTCTTTGTTCTTTTCTTTTTCTTTTCTCTTTTCTTTTCTTTTTAAGAGAGGGATGGGGGGAGAGGCAGCAGGGAGAGGGGAAGAGAGAATCTTAAGCAGGCTTCCTGCCCAGTGCAGACCCCAATGCAGGGCTTGGTCTCATGACCTGAGCTGAAATCAAGAGTGAGATGCTTAACTGACCGAACCGTTCAGGTGCCCCAATTTCCAGAACATTATTACTTTTATTTTTTAAGATTTTGTTCATTTATTTGAGAGAGAAAGAGAGAATGCATGGGTGAGGGAAGGAGGGGCAGAGAGAGAGGAAGAAGCCGACTCCCTGCTGAGCAGCCGAATCCTGACCTAAGCTGAAGGTAGACCCTTGACCAGACTGAGGCCCCTGGGTGCCACATCCAGAGTATTCTTAACTCAAGTGCTTACTCTGGCCAATGCCTATTTGAATATCTATTAACAGCAGAGTTTTTCCTTGATGACTTAATGGGAGGAAATCCTCTTAGGAGATGATCTATTTTCCTTGCCCACAACCACCTTGGCTCAGAGGTTGGTGCCTCCCATCTCACAAAGAAACTGCCAAATACAAAAGCCTCTAATGTTCTTGCTTCCAGCCTCACTAAGTCACCCTATGTGTTAGTTTCCTACAAATGCTATAGCAAAGTATCAAAATGTGGTGGCCTGAAACCACAAAAATGTGTTCTTTCGCAGTTCTAGAGGCTGGAAATCAAGAGGCTGGGTGAAATCAAGATGTCAGCAGGGGCACAGTCCCCTTCAGACCTGCAGGGCAGGGTCCTTTTCCAGCTTCTGGTGGCCCCATGTACCCCTCAGGTGGTGCCAGCCTTACCCAATTTCAGCCTTGCTCAAGGTTACCCTCTTGCCGTGTGTCTCTGTCTCCCTGTGGCATTCTCCTCTTGTTTCTTATAAGGACACTAGTCATATGGGTTCCAGGGCCTGCCCTACTCCTTATGACCTCATCTGAACTAATTATACCTGCAAGGACACTGTTTCCAAATAAGATCACATCCACAGGTACCAGGGGTTAGGACTTTAACATATCTTTTTGGGGGGTGGATATAATTCAATGATAAATTCCTTGTTTACCATAAGCACATTAATCTTTCTGTGATACTACTGTTTTCTTTTCTTGTCCTATGATAGAGAACACAAAGAAACAATCTTGAGGTATTTCTGGCAAGAACCTGAAGAAAAGAGGGGAAAGATTGTCCTCTGATAGCTAAACTATACACAGTGGCTTAGTGCAGGGGGCTAGAACATCAACTAAAGACCAAAGCAGGTCCTAACCTAAGACCCAGCAGCAACCCGGTCAACGCTGTGTTTACTCTGTGTGTGTGTGTGATGGTAGATGCTCAATTAGCTAGCTACAGAAGCTGAGACAAGGGAGGGCAGAGAGCCCCATGACGGAGGGACCTTCGATAAGCCCATGAGGTCTAGATCCTGAGCCGCAATGTCCTGGGTAGTTGGTAGCAGAGGAATTAAGATGCAGATAGTCTCAGATCTGTGTCCTTGCTCCCTTTCTTCATAGTTGGGTGACTTTGGACAATCTGCTTAACCTCTTTACTCCTTAGATTGCCTGTCTTTGCAGTAGGAATGGTCAGACCTCCCTTTGGTTGGTTGTGTATATTGGGCACTTGGAGCGTCTGGTGTGTGGTAAGTGAAGGCAGTCGTTCTCATAATAATGATCACACGCCAAGTCTGTGCTAGGTCTCTGGGTGCAAGAGGTAGACCCAGCTTAGTCGACAGGTGGACAGTATTGGTGAGTACAGTATGGGCAGCGGGTGGACCAGCTAGAATCAGGATCATGAAAGTCACCAGCACTCCGTGCGTCTGCGGATTATTGGGACCCTTTTACAAAAGTGTGTTCCCTGAGTGAATGAAATCAGGTACTTCCCAAATCTCTCCCCTCAATTTTGGGCTGGGTCAAAGAGCTTTTCATCCTCCTCTCTGCATCCCACTACTTACCCCTCTAAGAAAAAAGGGTGAGGAAAATGAATATTGTTTTGTTCACAAAACCTTCACTAAGGATAACTTTAATTATGGGGAAGTTGAAACAATGTCATGAAACTGCAGTTTTCTCAGCAGCACACACTGAAAGCTTTCTAGTGTTTGCTCTCAGTGACCGATTTATCACTACGTTCTGAAGCTTTCGGTCACAGAGCTTTAGATGATCCCATGGGTCCTGAAAACGGAACCCAGTGGTCTTTTCCCTTTTTTTCCCTGTTTACTTTACCACCCCAGGCTTTGTTTTGGATTATTAAAACAGCATATGTAGTAGAACATTTCCACAGGAAAGATGAGGAAAGATAAACCACACCAGAACGTATCTGTTTTCAATTTTTCTGAGACTTATTTTGTCTTTGCTCAATAGTATTTCTTACTCTCGATGAGAAATGGAGCTGGTAATAAATATAGTCTCGTGGGAAAACGATATCACATTATCAAGCCCAAACTAGCAGACTCAGCCAACTTCCAAGTGACTTTATGAAAAGCATTCTTAGCTTTGGTTTTCATTCTCTTTTGCTTTCACTTTTGGCTATTCCTGGAGGAGATGGAATGATTTACTTGAATTAGTAGACCAAAAAAATAATCTAATATAATTTTTTTTCTTGAGAATACTTTTATGTATATTTGTGGGATATAAAAACATAAACACAAATGTGATTTATAGACATGTTCAGAGATGCAGACCCGAAGGCAGTAACTAGCATTTCTTTTTTTTTTGTTTTTTTAAGATTTTTTAATTTATTTGACAGAGAGAAACACAGCCAGAGAGGGAACACAAGCAGGGGGAGTGAGAGAGGGAGAAGCAGGCCTCCCGCCGAGCAGGGAGCCCGATGTGGGACTCGATCCTGGGTCTCCGGAATCATGACCTGAGCCGAAGGCAGTCGCTCAACCAACTGAGCCACCCAGGCACCCCAATAACTAGCATTTCTACAGGTGGGCCCAAGACCCTAATCGTGTTTGCGACCATTTTTTTAAAGTTTTATTTATTTATTTGTCAGAGAGAGAAAGAAAGCACAAGCAGGTGAGAGGCAGGAAGAGGAAGAAGCAGACTCACCGCTGAGCAAGGAGCTCAATGTGGGACTCGATCTCGGGACACTGGGATCATGACCTGAGCTGAAGGCAGTTGCTTAACCAACTGAGCCACCCAGGCGCCCCCACCATCATTGTTCCTATATCTGCATCAGAGGTTTGCTGTATTAATATGCAAAACCCCATTGCACCTGCTTTCCCTCTAACCGTTCAAGGTTGATGATTACCCGGATAGGAGCTGGGGAGGAACAGACATATTCACTCTTTTCCAGTCCTTTGTTCAGATTAGACCGCACCGGGAGTGGAAACTGATTAGGTGTAGTTAGGTGCTGCTGGTTTCCGGTGGACAAAATGATGAGCTTTCTATTCTGCTAGTGCCATAAAAAATCCTGTTGTCTGTAGTGTGTTCTAGTAGCCTCAGTTTATTCTGGGATTTAGTACTCTGAATTCTCATGGGATATAATGAGCTGTCTTAGCACAGATTTTGATAACGGTTGGAACTTCTGCTCTTAGGGGCGCCTGGGTGGCTCAGTGGTTAAGCATCTGCTGTTGGCTCGGGTCATGATCTCAGAGTCCTGGGATCAAGTCCCGCATCGGGCTCTCTGTTCGATGAAAAACCTGCTTCTCCCTCTCATGCTCCTCCTGCTTGTGTTCCTTCTCTAGCTATGTTTCTCTCTATCAAATAGATAAATAAAATTTAAAAAAAAAAGAACTGCTGCTCTGACACTGCTGTTGCTGGAATCAAACAAACAAACAAAAAAACCCAGATCTGTACTTAGCAAGCAGAGACTTTATTCTAAAGGATTGCAGGAGTGGGAGAGAAAGCGATAACCAGAACATCTGTAAGTGTCTCAAGAGTCAGGCAAAAAAAGGGTTTTCTTTTATAGGGATGAATAAACGAGGCTAGGAGGACCTGGTGAGGGAAATGGTTAGATAATGGATCAGAGACTGTTTGACCCTCAGGTCAGCCTTTTCTCGGAGGGGCTGTGTGCTGCTCAGGCTGAAGGTGGGCCAAAGTTCAGGGGCCTAGAGGAAGGAGAGACGCTTCACCACAGTTGGGTGAAAAAGCATTTTGTTCCGATTCATGGTTGGGCATAAGCAGTTCAGCTAATCTTTTACGAAGCCAACAATGGGAATTGCAGGGTGAGAATCTGGCCTTGTCGTAGGTAAACAAGGGGGGACATCTGTGAGTCTTATCCAAGTCACGGGAGGATGGAGGGTTCTTTGTAGAAAGTTGCAAAGAGTGAGGACATTCCTTAACCTTCACTTTTTTCCACAATCACTGGTCTCAGGTAAAATCCAACCGCGTCAAGGGTTGTATTTATAAGAGACCCGGTATGTTTATAAAGGCCGGGTTGCCAGCCTGTGCCCTAACTTAACCCACGAGAAGGTGCATCCCCACTGCCCGTGGCGGAAAGACTTCATAAGGGAACTCGACCATAGGGGTGTTTTACTCTGGAAAGGCTTTTGTTTGGGGAGAAAGATTGTTCCAGAGAGATTCTGTTTTTCCTTTCCAAAGCCCTTTTTTCCTGAAAGCCAAAGAGGGAGCAGACTAAGACCTTCTTTTCTTTGCACAAGAAGAACAAAATCATATCAATAAGGCAATTTTAATAGAGAATTACAAGTGGAGCTTAGATGGAGAGTGAGTGGGTGGTGATTCCAAAGCTGAAATGGGTATCATGGAAGGCAGGTTTTATTTTTGTTTTCATTTGGTCTGTGTTTGGTATTGCTCATTTAGGATGTCCATTTCTGGTCTGCACTTGCTTGGGTACTTATAAATACTCGATTTTTCTTACATACAACAAATGCGACGGTTCTGCGTGCATTCTTAGTTGTTAAAACCTGGCCTGCCCTGGCTTTGATGTATTATAGATACCAGCAAGAATTCATCTCACAGCTAATAAAGTCAGAGCATAGGCCAGGAGAAGACAAAATCCCCTTCGTGGATTTGCCCCATTCCTCAGCGGTGACAGGAGTAGTAGACCCAGCTGAGGTCAGCTTCCGCCGTCTATCTTCGGATTTGTGCTCCCAACATCCAACTTCAAACAGCACATACAAATGATAAAGATGACCTGGTACGGTCCTTTAAATATATGTGTATCTCATAGGTTCTTTGTTTTGCGCAATTAAATAAGAAAATTATTTTATGAGGAGGGCTTTTAAAACTCCGGTGTATCTGTTAATTACTAAGCTTTGTACTTGAAAAAAAACAAAACAAAACAATAAAATTGTAGCCCACCTTTCATTTTTACAGGCATCATAGGAGATTTTAATATGCAAGATTCTTGTAAAATCGGATGGGGCCTTTATTCTGGAGTCTCTCTGTATGTGGCTATCAAAGACATCATTTTCTCTTTTTTTCCCTTTCTTTTTTGTGTTTTGTGTTTTGTGTGTTCTGCCTGGTACGTTTAATCTTTCATATCCCCTAGCTTCAGTATACATGAATTGATGATTGAATAAATTAAGGATAAGCATACTGTTCTGTTCTTCTAAAACCTGTATTTATTGCTGTGATTTATCTAACAATTTACATAAAGTGCTAGTTAGTACAGCTGAAATTATTAATTCTTCAGAGAATGAGATGTTCAACTGTTTCCACAGCTCCAGGCAATTTTTCCACATTAAAATGCAGGAATTACACAGACCGCAACTTGTTTTTTGAATTAAAATGCATCATTGATGCTAATTTTAAGGAAGTCTCTATATTGTACTCCTATTTAACCAAACATCACATTTCCTCATTAAAATATCAGCATCCATAATGAAGTACTTTGCTTTATAATTTAAAATGTCCCACTATGTTGAAGGCACATTTGGACATTTAAATGTAATTCTGCTAATGTACTGATTAATTTATGTTATTCTCTGCCACTCACGTGGCAGATTTTAATTGCAATTAGTTAGCTGCTGTCGGGTCTCAGCATGCTGAAGGCTAGGGGAAAGCCTGATCACCGTAGAACAATTACCGGGACTTTTGAGCAGGGCTTGCATTAGAGGGGGGCGAAATGAACCATCAAAGTTGTGAATCCTCATTCTCCTGGTAATAGCTATGCTTGGGGGGTCAGCATTTGCTCCGAGGAAAAAGCCAAATAAATGGGAATTATCTGAGCACTGTAATACAATTAAGCTGTCACAACAACTTTGGGGACTGATCTTTTGTACTCGGTCCACGTCCGTCCGGCTGCTTGGGGGCTGAACGTGTTCTCGCTAGAGTCCTGGGCTTTTGATGTGTGTAATGTACAGCTGTAACAAGGCGTGGGGGGGGCAACACCCGCCTTTCACTCAGTGTTGTTGAGCTACAAATTCATGTAATTAATTTTAAAAAGCCATTGCTTTGATCTTCATAAATATGCCCAGGATTCACATGGAAAACCTTGAAGGGAATTTTCCCAGGAGGATGAGGATAAGGCCAAAATGCAGTTTCATTAGGATCTACTACTTGTCTATAAATGAGGCTCCCCATCCCCCAACCTCATGCTTTGTTTGGGGGGTGGCTATTACCAACTGCACTGCTATTTTTTGCCGAAAATCTGCTTGCTTACCCTGCAAACTAACTGCCTTGGTTCAATGAGCTATTGGTAATGCTACGCTAAGCTTTGCAATATATTGTTATAATTCCGTTTAAAGCACCTTTGGTTCTTACGTTGGTTATATTGTTTCGACTATAGGGCAGCGGTGTTTCCAAGATGAAAACATGGTCTGCAGTATTCATTACTAGTGAGGCACAGAGGAGGGAGTTCTCGGCTCCTTGAACCTGGGTTCTAACCCTACCTCTGCCACTTCTGCTCAGTCTAGACCTCAAGTGTTCTCAGCTCTTGGGTAGGGGTAACAGGGAATGATTCCTAGCTCCAGATTGTTTTGTAGGACAAGTTACAAACCCAGTAAAAAGGTTTTGTGAACATCAGATTGCAATTTTTAAGGCTTCCTGTTCCAGCCATGTTTTACCTTTGTGTGTGTGTGTGTGTGTGTGTGTTTTATTGTTGAAATGATTTTAACTTATAACAAAAAATGCTGCCAGGAAGAAGTGAAATAACCTCCTCCCCCCGTTCTCATTCTTTTCTAGTATATTGTTTCTAATAACTATAACAAATGGGGTAAAATTGAACAGGAGGAGTTTTAAGTGATTAAAGTGTAGGGTTTTTAGAAGCCATTATGGAAATGAAATTTACCCCTCATTCAGTAAAGTGCAACGAGAGTGTCAGCAATCCCCAAATTTCAGTGGCTTAACACAACAGAAGTTTATCTCCAGCTCATGCTGCCTGTCTGGGGGCTTTGCTGGCTGTTGTCACTGGGACCCAGGCTAACAGAGACCTGATCATGTTAAAAAAATATTGTGGCCAAATACACATAAGATGAAACCTGTCATCTTAATCACGGGTAAGTGGTACTCACTCTGCATTGCTGCGCTGCTAGAGACTGTATGTGGACATGTGTGTCCAAGGACAACGCAGCAGATGGAAGGGAAGCAGGGACGTGTGCCCTTTAGTGCTTTCATCCTGAATATGATGCAAGAAACCTCTGCTCACATTTCATTGACCCCATCAGGTCAAGTGGTCACTCCTGACTTCAGAGAGGGCTGGAAGTGCATCCTCATGTTCCCTGCAAGACAGGAGAACTGAAATGCTTGGTAAGCAGCACTCGCCATGACCACTATACTCTTCCTCTGTTGAATTTAGGGAAATGGGTTGTCCATCCCTGGGAAGCCGGTGAGCCCCTGACAGCCCCAGAAAGGGCATCAGAGTGCAGCGGGGGCAGTTTTGATGGTAGGCACCCCTCAGTGGAGGGGTGTTCTCATCACCACATACGTCTGTTACTCCTTGGGGTACTTCCGTTTCTCCTGCAATCTCAGCTACTCAAATGGAGCCTGACCGTAAGGCCTAGAACAAACCTTCTGTGTATGAGAGGAAGTCCCAGGAAACTCACTCTTTGGCTCAGGGGCTCATTCACTCTCTCCCCCAACTCTTAGTGACCAAGCTGTGGGTCTGACACTGTGCTGGGCATTAGGGGTATAAGATGAATAGCATCGTAAGGACCCTTCACCCATTCTCCCCTGAACATTGTATAGTTTTCTTTTATTTGCCTTTTGTTCACAATCTCGGGCTTTAAATCTGCCTCATTTTGTTAGAACTTCTGGCCACAGGAGTGGAAAGGGGTTCCACTTGGCTTCATATTTTCACATCCCAAGTGAACCCTTCTTAGTTCTGGTTCCCAGAATGCTGGGGTCTTTTTTTAAAAAAAGATTTATATTTTTTATTTTTGGAGAGACAGGGACAGAGGATGAGAGAGAGAGAGAGAGAGAGAGAGAGAGAGAGAGAGCACAAGAGGGAGGGGCAGGGGGAGAAGGAGACACACTCTTAAGCATGCCCAGGGCAGAGCCCAACATGGGGCTCCTTCTCACGATGCAGAGATCACTACCTGAACTGAGATCAAAAGTCAGACAAGCAGCTGACTGCACAGGGGTCTTACTGACGGTCTCTGAGAAGAGGCTATGGACTCTAGTCTCTCCATATTATTATTATTTTTTTTTAAGATTTTTTATTTATTTGACAGCGAGAAACACAGCCAGAGAGGGAACACAAGCAGGGGGAGTGAGAGAGGGAGAAGCAGGCTTCCTGTGGAGCAGAGAGCCCGATGTGGGACTCGATCCCGGGTCTCCGGGATCATGACCTGAGCCGAAGGCAGTTGCTTAACCAACTGAGCCACCCAGGCGCCCCTCTCCATATTATTTTTATAAGCTTTGATATTCAGACTTGGTGGCAGAGAGGACTTCTCAAAAATGATAGTTATCCACTCAGGGAGCATAGCTTAGGTGACGATCCAGAGGCAAGTGAGCATGCTGTTCGTGACATGAAAGAAGTTAAGGTGGTGCTGTAGGGCTGCTGTGTATGATTGTGTAGGTTGTGCAGTAAACAACTATGGGGTTGGACTTTTGCACCATGGTGTTTGTGATTGCCCCCTCTCCCCTGGAGTTGGGCAGTGACAACCTCTTCAGCCACACACTGGCTCCAGGACCCAGAGAGAAAAAGAGAGGGAGAGAGGGGAGGGGGGGAGGTAAAAATGGTGGCAGAGAGAATCAGACATGCCATGTAACACAGAGCTTCGCAGCCGTGTTAAGGAGTGTGGAATTCCTCCAAAGGAAAGTGGAGCCAGCGAAGAAATTGAAGCATGAATGGGGCATATGAAGAGTGGATTAGAGAAAGGCCAGCCTAGAAGTGGGGAGACCACTTGGAGAGACCATCATGTGAGAGATTGTGTGGATCAGGGTCTTAATGATAATGTGGGTGATGAAAAGTGGAAGACTTGAAAGACTTGCAGAAGGTGATACCATGAGGAGGCCTTCAGCCCGGCCTTGCTTGGACGCGTACTCTTGTCTACATATGTTTTCTTTACTTGCTTCACATGCACATTCTGTTTCAGTAAGTCCATTTTGATCATTTTAAAGACAGTGATGGCATGTTCAATTTCTTGGACATACTTAAATATTCAGACTCAAAATAGTCAATAAATGTTAACTGACTCATCATCAATTCACTTGCCACTTGATCTGAGTTAGTAGGCCAGAAACCACTCACCTGTGTTTGGATGGAAGGGATGATCAGAGAAAGAGCCCAAGGCGACAGATGCTTCCCTGAGAAGCATTTCCAAAGGGTCTGGTGCAGAGGCAGAATTTCCTTAGGCCACCAGACAGAGAGAGATAAAGTGATGTTTCTAGAACTTCATAATACTGTCACTGGGGTTATTTATCTTGATGCATTTTACTCACTCACCCAAAGGGTCACTTAATCAAACTCAGAGAACTCTTCCAAGAGAGAGGTTGCAAGCCATAGTCCCTGCTTGGAATCAGCTGATAATTCTACCCAAGTACACTTCCGGAAGCACGTGGGAGAGCTAATGGAATAAGACCCTTGTCTCCCTCATGTGTTAATTTCTTATTGCTGATGGTAAAATTGCCACAAACTGGGTGGCAAATTACACATTTATTACCTTCTAGTTCTATAGGTCACAAGTCTGATATGGCTTCAAATCAAGGTGTCAGCAGGGTTGTATTCCTTTCTGGAGACTCTAAGGCAGAAGGGTGTCTTTCCCATCTCCAGTCACGAGCGGAGCTGGCCTCCCTTTTCTTGTGGCTCTTTCCTCCATCTCCAGTGCCAGAAACTTTGCACCTGTCTCCAATTCTCCATTTACATGCACATCTCCTCTCCAAATTTCTTCTTCCTCCCTCTTCTGCTTTCAAGGACTCTTGGGATTATGCCACTTCAATTTGGATAATCCAGGATAGTCCTGGCCCATTCAAGGTCCCTAATTCAACCACATCTGCAAAGTCCCTTTTTCCCTGTACTCTCACACAACCTCAGGTTTTGGGGATTAAGACTGGGGCCTTTGGGGGGCCTCCCACATGGACTGACAGAGGGCCAGAGCACTTGTTCTAGGCCAGAGGCTGTTCCTTCTTTGTATAACTGTCTCACTCCGCCTGCCCAGCGCTGCGAGGCAAACTGTGATGTCCTTGTAAGCAGGTGAGAAAATCAAGGCTGAGCAAAGGACTAGTAAGAAGCTGTGGCAGGCTTTGACCCTGCCTTTTGCAAAAGAAAGAACATGGGTTTGGGAGCAGGGCAGGAAAAGGAGGGAATTCAGGTTCACATCCTGCTTATGTGCGTGATACGTGGCTCTTCAGAGAGAGCTTCCATTTTCTCAACATACTATGCCTGCCGCACGGCACATGGCCTTCATCATTAAGATGGATGCTGTGGTGGAAAAAACACAGCATTTGGAGCAAGCCTGATTTGGGATTGAATCCTGGCTCTTACCATGCAGCAGGCTCACTGTTTCAGGGCTGATATGTTCTCATTAGCTAACAGATAGAAGGTTCCCTCTTCTTCTGTCATTCACTAAACATGTTTACAGCAGCAAGCTGGACCTTGGCAGATGTTCAGACTGGCATGGCATTGATCAGTATTTATTTGAGAGAGAGAGAGAGGACGAGCAGAAGGGAAGGGTAGTGGGAGAAACAGGTTCCCCACCGAGCAGGGAGCCCGATGCAGGACTTGATCCCAGGACCCTGGGATCATGACCTGAGCTGAAGGTGGATGCTTAACTGACTGAGCCAGCCAGGTGCCCTTTTCACCTTTTTTAAAGGTTGGTACTATGAACCAGAAAAGGCTGCATCTAGTTAGATTCAAGCATTTCCTTCCGCTCTCTTCAGGAGCTTCCCCTGCTGCTTGCCTCGTGGGCTTCCTTTATCCTAGTTTGCAAGATCATTACTCTCTCCCTGCTCCTAGCATCTGGCCCGTGTCATTATTCCCTGCCGAGTGTACCTCGTCAATGTCTCTCTTCCTTCTTCTCCACGCCCACTGTCTTAGGTCGCCATCTTCTCTTAACTGGGAGTGAATCCTCCTATGGAGTTTCCTGCCTCCGAGCTGCTCCCCTGTAGTTCATGGCTCGTAACTTTGAGGACCCCTGGGCTCTCTGAATAAAGTGACACCCCAGTCCACCTGGAGGATGATAACAGAGATTCTTGAGGGTGGTGGTTAGGAGGGCTATCTGGGTCTCATGCTCCCCCTCTTATGTCCTGGAAATTCAGCCTCTCCATGGGATGCTGTCAATCATGGCTGCTACCTTTCTTGGCTTTTATAGCTCTGTTTTCTTATCGCCACTTTGGGACATGGACCCTTTGTTTAATTTTCCATCTCACAGCTGAAACAGACATTGACGTGCAAGCACTTAAAAAGCCTTTTCTGTCCATGAGAAAAATGGGGACTGATATTACAAGGAGTCCTTTTATGTTTGTTATTTGTGATACTTAGTAACCTCTTGAGACCCGTAGGTGCTCTCTGTTGGCTTCTCTGTTCCTGAACTAGGGCAGAGACCACATTTTCTCTTCAGGAAGGGAGTTCCTCCAAGCTTCTGGACTCTCCTTTCCCTTCCATCTCACAGCAAACCTCTAAGTCCTCAGTTTCTGCCCTAGGACCTCAGTCTTCCAGAGAGCTGGTTTTGGAGCTCCACTCCATTCAGGGCAACTGCACGCCTCACCTGGAAGGGCACAGCCTAGCCTTGCAGTCTCAACACAAAAACCACATCCAAAAATGGTAGTCCAACCTCCTGACAAGTGGAACAGGGACAGTAGCACGAGCATTGCTTCCTGAAATCTTCCTAAAATGCAAATCCAATCAAGTTAGTGGCTACTGGTGGTTTGTCAATATCTCTCCATTGCTCCTGAATAAAGTCTGATCTCTTTGATGTAACTTTCATATCTAAGAGGCTTTGCAATGTATATCATATTCTCTATCCATATTGCAATGCTTGATGCTCCCAGAAGTCATTCTCCTCTCTCATGTCCCTGTGCTTTTCACCTGCTGTTCTTTCTGCCCAGAATTCTTTCCACCCGGAAAACTCCTTATTATCTTCAAGACACAGTCCAGGCATCCCCTCCCTCCTCAGTGAATCTGTCCCTGACCTTTCTCTCCTGTCCCTTCTTAGAGATAATCACTTTCTTCTCTCTTTTCCTCATACCTCTATACATCTCTGTGGGGAGGGGAAGTATATCTTTCTCTACTTTCTCAGGTTCGGTGACTGGGGCAACTGTGAATTAAATAGAAAAAGGACAGATTAATAGAATAAAAGGCATATGTTTCTTTACTGATGTTAATATTTTCACATGCATGAGGGCTTTACAGGAAAGAAGTGAAAGGCTAAAGAAGGGGTTAGATTTGCAAGCTTATATACCTGTATTACGAAGGGCAATGCATTGTGAAGTGACTGTATAAAGGAAAGGGGGATGTGGTCTTCTAGGGGTGGTAAATCATGGGAAGGTAAATATATGAAGAGAATCTTGAAAGATGAGGGGTGTGTCAGTAAGACTTGCGTGTGTATACTCACCTTGGTGCTGACTTTCCATTTTCTTCATGGTCATAAAACTCCCCCCGAGAGAGGTTTCTCAGAAGTTTCTGCTTTTAGTCAGATAAGAAAAGCTCTGAGAAGGTCTGCGTCTGTGGATTCTCAATTGACTTCAGCTCAAAATAATCTGTATGCCAAAGTGGCATATGGTGGGATGGCATTTTCCCCTTTCGGCCCTCTAATATGGCCTGGGTCACATTGTGTGCTAGTCTGCTTGTCTGTTTCCTCCTTGCGTTGGTCATCCAGAACTCATCCAGCACCACACCTGTGAATTATCTGTCTTTGCCTCCAGATACTTACTGAGGCTTGGATCCCCCATCCGCAGGTTCTGGTGTAATTGATCTGGGGTGCTGCCTGGGCACTGGGATATTTAAAAGTTCCCCACATGATTCTAACCTGCAGGCGGGGTTGAGAACAACTGTCTCAGACAGTATTTTATTTTTTTCCATGTTTACTTTTTAAAAAGATTTTATTTATTAATTTGAGAGAGAGAGAGAGTACAAGCACAACCAAGGGAATGGCAGAAGGAGAGGGAGAAGCAGACACTCTGCTGAGCAGGGAGCATGATGAGGGTCTCAATCCCAGGACCCTGGGATCATGACCTGAGCTGAAAGCAGATGCTTATCCGACTGAGCCACGCAGGTGCCCCACAGACAATATTTTCCATCCTGCCATTTTCCTACCATTCTCCCAAGATCTTGGGGAACTAACTGTCAACAGGTGTCATTGATGGAGAGGAGGATGCTTAAACCAACCTCCAGCTTTGGTTTTGTTTTGAAATCAGAGTATGTGGGTGGGAGAAGGTAGAGATGTTAAGAAGAGATCTGAAATCATATGGGCATCATAATGGAACTAGCATCACTTTCCAGACCCCACAATGGAGTTAATTCTAAGGTATTCTCTAGCTCAAACCTCTATTCTGGCACTTGGGGACTCGGATACTTGGTGGGGGGGGGGCTCCTACCAAAAACAACTAGATTCTAAATAAGATGTTCTTTCTTTCTTTCTTTCTTTCTTTCTTTCTTTCTTTCTTTCTTTCTTTCTTTCTTTCTTTCTTTCTTTTTAAAGATTTTATTTATTTGACAGAGAGAAACACAACCAGAGAGGGAACACAAGCAGGGGGAGTGAGAGAGGGAGAAGCAGGCTTCCTGCTGGGCAGGGAGCTTGATGTGGGACTCGATCCCAGGTCTCCGGGGTCATAACCTGAGCTGAAGGCAGTCGCTAAACCAACTGAGCCCCCA
>PITA01006633.1:0-98396 GCA_004023965.1 Spilogale gracilis
TGTACTCATCCAGGTACTGCAGATCACAGTGACGGCGTGCTTCTCCTGGACTGTGTACTCTGTCAGGTACTGCAGATCACAGTGAACAAGCTAGCAAGTTTCTGAGTACTAAAGGAGCTTACATTTACGTTTTGGAAGGTGGATAGTGAGCAGTAAATAAATGAACCATAGTTTTGGATTTGCGGAAGTACTGTTGAATATCCTGTAGTTAGAAAGCAGAGAGTCAGCTTACTTTTGGTCTGAACTCTCTCTCCCAATTCACAGGTAGGCACTTCAAAGTTTGCATGTGGACAAAATATGTCAAGCATGACTCAAGGGAATGTTCTTCTTGAGACCCGTTATGTCTGGGAAAATATCACTGAGGAGACTGGTAATCATTTCCTTGGTTAAAAGGTGCCTCTCTTGAGTCTTCAGTGTAGCTACATTTAGAAACTTTAATATCTCATTAGTTTCTCAGACTTAATTGGACTCTTCTGGGGTACTTGTTTCAAATGCAGACCCAGATGTTCCTGTGCAATTGACCCCTGGGCTGTCTAATAAAACACTGTAACACCTCAAGCTATAATCAGAACCCTGAGATGCATGGATGAACGGATGGGAGAAAGGGTGGCCAGAAGCTATGATGGATGCATGAAGAGACCCAAAGATTTGTAGGCTATAAATTAGTAGTCAGACTTACAAGAGGATTTTAAGCAAGGGGGCATAGGATACAACATAGACTCTGTGACTCTTTGTGCTGTGGCATTGAGCCTATTTTGAGGAGATAAGCTCAGTTCTATCTCCTTCCTCTAATTTTCATGAAGCAAATGCTTATTCTCTGAGCCCTAGGTATAAAAATCATTTTGAGAGTGAATAATTAAAATAGACTGTGTGAAATGTAATCTTTCATTCAATTGCCCACTGAAATAGCTACATTCTTAGAATCATGTATTTCCTGAATAAGTCACTTTTTACCATTTTTGTTGTTACAACAAGATATTTAATGCCCCTGGAGACAAAGATAGCCTGCAAGAAGCCTCAAGACCAGACATTACCACCCCTCAGGGTGACTAAGAGGCAATAAGACGGTCCCACTTTTGCCAAGAACCATCCTATCAGGCTTTCCATCGCCTGGAAAAGATGGCAGGAGAGTTGTGGTGTTTGCAAGGGCCTTGTGGGAATGGCCATGTATGTTCTCACCCCTATTTGAGAAGCAGGGGAAAGTGTATTTCCCCTCTTGAAACAAATTGATGGGGCCCTTGAAGAGTTATTTATAATCACTGAGACATTTGCCTAAAGGGAAACTGACCTCATATTCTTCAACTGGAGGATTCCTGAACTTCCAAAGTTGGCGGGGCCTCCTTCAACATGTCTCCATAGAGGAATAGGTGCCAGACTTTTGCGGGGAGCCCAATGTGTACCCCTGAGACATGGCACAGGCATACAGAATTATGCAATCTGTGCCCCTGCTGCAGCCTAGAAATTTCTGAAGACATGAATATCAGAACTTGGAAGAACTACGCAGAAATACCTGGGAAGGGCAGGGTGATCTCCAAACCACCTAACTGTTTCCTCCCTCCCCATCCCTGGGTGATGCGAAAAGGGGCCCCAGCCTTTCACTGGCGGGACCTAAAGGAGCTCAAACTTTAGTGGAGGAGTTGGAGCCATGAATTTCCTCCAGTAGCCTCCAAATGAAGAGGTGGAATGTCCACACAGAGTTGATGGCAGACAAGCCTGCTCTGGGGAGAGTGGGACCAGCTCCAAAGCATACAGATGCCACCCCTCTGACAGTACTAGTAGTGGACAGAACCAGGGAGAATCACAACAATGTCTGAACATTCCTCCCTCCCAAGGGCAAGTGGACGTTTGAGGAAGGATTTCTTTGAGACCCCAAACCTCCTTCAATGTGCCGGAGGAGCTGGGTCTAGAGGAGGGAGGGCACAGTATTGATCCAGAGCCAGATCGTGCCCCCCACCTTCTTTGTAAGCAGCCAGAGTCACAGCTCTAGCTGTAAATTGGATATGCAATTAAGGGTTTAAATTAAGCCACACTAAGTTTTAATTACCAAATGTGACCAGGAAGTTATGGAATACACCCAAGATTTTGTTAAAGGAAGAGAAAATAGTGGATTCTACATAGCACAATTGAACACAGAAACTTTAAAAAATACATACAACTATTTCATTTCTCTTTGGATTTTAGTTGCAATTCCTTTAAGATCCCATTGTCATAGAAGCCTTGTACTTCAAGCAATTTTTGTTCTCTCATGGTCAGATAATCCAACAATGTTAATTTCCCATCTCATTTTCTTACTTTTTGCATATTTCTGCAGTTGCATAATGTAGTTTCACTCATTGATCACCCCACATTAAATCTTTCATCAAAAGTTCAAAGTTTGCAAGAGAATCTATGTGGCCTTGAAGACTCGGTCTCCAGAGTGTGGGGATTAGACGATGTGCCAAAGCATTGCATCCGGTTCCCTGGGTGATCTCCTAAGGCATGCACACAGCAGGAACAATACTCCAACCAGACTCAGAAAGGAGCACATGAGTTCCCATTTGGAACACATGCTTGAGACTACCCTTGTTTATATTTAACCACTCTTGCATATACATAGCTTTACTCCAGATTAAAGGGGTGTTGACTTGATGTAAAAAATGTCTTTGGAAAAGCCTGTTCAACAAAGGCAATCTCAATGGATCAAACAGGATTGTGCAGATCAGTGGTTAGTGTACAAGTCAAGAAATGAGACACACCCGTTATTTTGATATCATGACTCTTGAGCCAAAGCCTTTGTTTTCTTGTTACCAAAACTAAAACAAAGAAAATTCATTTTAAAATAAAATAGCATTTGTGTTTCTGCTCTTTAATTTCAAAAATAAATCATGAATCTCTAAGCCTAGTATTTTTCCATATCAATAAAATGAAAAATTCTTCTAGAAGCCTAGGGTCCTCTTCTTCAAATTTACATCAGTGTGTAACTAATAAAGATGTATGTTATAATAGATCCCTTCACTTCGGTGGATAATTATGTAGATTTCAGAAATCCCTTCACAATCTTAAAATAGTTATTCTTCAATCAGCCAAGATATTCTATCAATAAATGCCATCCCATGTGATCACCGCTGTGACTGCCAAACTCTGCAACCTTAAAATGTGGGGAAAAAAAATAAAGAATAGGAGTGGTGAGTTTCCAGGACAGGACCGTGTATTTATGGCAGGAGGCCTTTCAGGTAGACTGGCTAGAATCCACCTAAGTCCACGCATATCTGGAAGTCTTTATCATTGTCTAAGCCTGGAACGCAATGGCCATCATCCTTGGAGAGTCTGAAACTTGAAACAACCATATTTCTTTAGGCACCTTTGCAAAAGCACTTAATTTTCCATGAGAACTCACTGTTTTGACCTGGCTCCTTGAATTCAAGGAAAGGGTGGAAAGTCGAGTCCAATAAATGGATATCATTCAGGAACTTCAAACTTCATTATTTCTGATGGCAACCCAAAGCTTTTTCCATTGTAAAAGAGAACAAAAGGGGGGGGAGTGAGGTATTTTGCGTTCAAGTAGCTCTTTCAAAGAGGGGAGTGAGAGCATGCGCCCTCTTCACCATGGCGAGAGCCTCATATTCTGTATCTTGTGTCTTTGTTTCGAGCCCAGCCCCTGGCTGAAGGTCAGCTAAGGAAAGACAGAATGAGGTTCAAATTCTTTAATTAGTTTTGTCAGTGATTCTCTATGGTTGGCAATAAAAGAAATACTTTCTGGGAGATCAGGTTCTCCTCCTGGAACTTTGGATAGGATAAAGCCCTTGAAAGGCCAAGATCATTTTCAGCCCATTGTTCTAGCCTGTCTCTGAACTGAGCTTTTTACTAAAGAGCTTTAGAGCCAAAATTTTTATGTCATCTCCGCAATCATGGCCCACGGCACCAACAAGAATATCTCTTCCAGATATTAACACAGAGATCTGCCTACCGTCTTAGAAGGACTTCATCAGTGTCCTCTGTGAACCAAGTAGGAGAAAAGATTTTTTTGCTTGAGAATATTGTGAATGAACATTGCAGTCTGGGATACACATTTCCTGGAATGCTCAGAAGTCAAGTCCTCCAAAGAGAAACTATTTACAAAAGGATGAGGGCAGCTCACCAAGGATACTGAAACTTGCTTAGAAGTCAATATTTGGAGAGGAGGGCAAAAAAAAAACAACAAAAAACAAACCAAAAAAAAAAAAAAACAACTTTCACAGAAGCATCTTTGGGATGCTCATACCCTTTCACACAAGCAAGTTCTATTCTCAAGTCTCTACACAGGATCATTTTAAGACTGACCACTTAGCAGGAACCTTAAAAATATGTTACTGTTGGGCGCCTCGGTGGCTCAGTCGTTAAGTGTCTGCCTTTGGCTCAGGTCATGATCCCAGGGTCCTGGGATCGAGCCCTGCATCAGACTGCTCAACAGGAAGCCTGCTTCTTCTCTCTCTCCCCCTGCTTGTGTTTCCTCTCTTGCTGTGACTCTCTCTGTCAAATAAATTAGTTAAAATAATATCTTCAAAAAAATATATGTTACTGCATTGATATGGTCATGTATGGAGACAGAAATTCTTCATATGAGATAGGATAAAAATGTGATTTTGGCTCCAGCTCAGAAACGGGACGCTACAAACTCAGGCAAAATCCACAAAGAAGTGACCCTGTCTTTCCAGCTTATGGAGCAGCTGGAGCATGTCTAAGAGGCACCACACCCGCTGCCTCCTCAGTGAGTCATCACCCTCCTCCCTCCTTGGGGAATACCAGCCTTACTTCCTGACCGAGGACAAGCTTTTCTATGGAGGCACCTTTTCTCTCCACTGTGTAGGGTCATAGGGAAGGAGAAGGTATCAAATCTTACATTGATATCTAATTTCACAATTGTTTCTCTGGAGCAATCCGATCTTCCTCTACAGGTCTATATATCTAACCCAGATCCCATATAAGTTCAGAGGGAAGCATTTGCTTTGTGAGGTTACCAAATTTCCTCCTTCGAACTTGACTGTCCAGGAAGAAAATAACAATAATAGTAATTCCTTGTGAATATCACTTCTCTGATTTGGGGCACCAGATGACGCTCAAAACCATCTTGCGTCCTTATCATGTTCATCAAATAAGAAACTCAAACATCAAGACAGAAAACAAGAACAAAGAGAGGACATAGAAAGTAGGCATTTGTATGCCACTTTTTGAGCAAACGCTCATCTTTTCCTCCAATGAAGACACACATTTTGTGCTCCGATTCAGGGCCATGTCCACTGATGTCATCCAACAGCACCATATCTTGGGAGCTTTCTTCCTAGGAGAAGAAAGCAACCACTTGCTTTAGTGAGAAGAATATTGAGATATAAGTGACTTCTTTTCACACTATACACATAATCATTAGAATACTCAACTGCATGGTGACTTTTCCCTACTATCATCTGGCTCTTAATTCAACAACTGGGCAAAGGTTCCCAGAGGTCCGGGGGGCGGGGGGAGTTGCGGCTCACCAACGGTCCCTGATGGCAGTCCTCCTCCATACCCTGCCTGCGGGCATCTGGTTTTATCTGGCACAGTGGTATTCGTGACTTTGCCCACAGTGTCACCTTTTGCTGATGTCTGCACCTCAGGCTGACCAGCTGGCTCCTGAGACCCCAATTCTGTAGCGAGTTTGAGGGTCTTTAAATTATGTCTCCTGCCCACCCTGCAGCAAACAACAACAATAAGCCCATCTCAACTTTGCCCAAAAAAATTTGCCTGGGACTTTTCAGAAGCCACATTCAATTTGTGAAAAAACAAGATGGATTTTCTGGACCAACCATGACAATAAGCACTGGTCTATGTGTTCAAGGTCGGCAAGACGTGGAGGCAGTGGGCCTAATGAGAAGCAGTCAGCAAATCTAATGAGAATCAGACAGAAGGCCTAATGAGACACTGAACATGCTCTGCCTCTCCCTCCTCTTTTGTTCCGTTTTCATGGGAATCTGTGTTTGGGGAGCTCAGTTCCACTGGCTACAAGCAGATACATATGGCCTTAGTGGGACAATCCAGGAAACAATACCAAGACTTGAACAGGGATAGGGAGGGTGGAACTCGGAAAATGTACCCGAGGACCATGATAATGTGTTGAGGCGGGTTTTTAGTTTACTTACATTTTAATCGTATGGCTGTCCTTTTCAGAATACTATGGAGTCAGAGCTATCACTGATGATACAATAAACAGGCAGAGATTTCCATCGCATTACATCACTGCTCTGAGGGGAACAGAGATAAGGAGAGTATGCTGTGCTGTCCTGTGGCTGACTGCTGCCATTCGGAAAGAAACGACCGGAATGCAGGTGCTGCCCCAACGGGGATACCTGCAATAGTCTCCTTCTGACGCAACGTTCCTGAACACTAGGTGTTTTCATTTGTTGCCCTTGGATGGAGCTGCCTGCTAGAGAGATAGTTATCAGATTATAGGCTGGGCTGGGCTGAGGCTGGGGGCAGGAACACAGCCCGTACTTGGTTACAGCTCTGCATCTCAATTATAGGAGGCGTGCGAAGGAAAGATATGTACATCTGTGCCCACTGTTTGAAATTTTGTCTGACCCATGGATTTAACAGCTTTGGAGCATAGCTTGATTTGGAGAAAGTAGGCAAGATTCCTGTCTTATTTAGCTTACGAGCATAAGAAATTTGCATTGGCTTTTGTTGCTGGCCTATCAGTTACAGTTTCTTTGGATAGACATACTCTGTTTTATTTGCTTGCCCAGATAGATGTTTTAAGTGCAACTGTGCCCTTCTCTGTCCGTTTCTTTATGTATGACAGCTCTTTGGTTGTCAAGGTCCAGCTTCTGCTTGCCCACCTGTATCTGAATTAAAGACCCACAGGTGAGTGAAATAGGCTTGCTCTTTGGTGCCGCCACCTAGTGGCCTCCCTTGGCATCACAGTTCTTGGCTATCAAATGACTAGATGTAGATGTCGATCACTTATGTCAGTGGGAGAAGGATAGGGCAGAAGTGCACCAACATTTGTAAGTTTCAGGTGCTAGTCTCAAGATTCACACATGTCAGCTTTTTAAAACTTTACAAAATTTCTACAGAGTAAATAGCTAAATGCTGCTTTTCATATTAGCTAAAATTCATTGAATGTTTCCTAAGGGCATTGCACTGTGCTAGATGTTTTATATACCATTGGCTTGTTTTCCTAGTAATAATACTACGAGGTGCAACTTATGTGGTCCTTTGAGCCTAATTGCTAGGATCTGTAATGGGCGGTAGCCATTGCTTACTGTGTGGCCTTGAACAAATCACTTAATCTGTCTGTGCCTCAGTTTCCTAACCTATAATAGCACCTACATCGCAAAGTAAGTACTTGTAAATTGCTTTAAAAAGTATTTGACACAAAGTAAGCATTCAATATATGCTAGACAGTATTATTAATAATAACAGTAGCCTTGGGTCCTGTTGTCCCACTGCAGCTCAACACTGGTGAACAAAAACCCCATTATACTGACTGGTCTCAAATTTCATGTCCAAAATCTGAAATGAACGCTCAATAGTACCAGACGGCTCGATATGCATTTCCCTTTCATGTTCACTTTTAGACTCCCCAGATAACTATTTTCTGCCTGTATATCTTCGTATTTGCTACACCAAGTCTACTCTTACCCTCAGCTGTTGCCTCATTATTGAGCAAACAAGCAAGTAGGTAGGAGTCTTTCATCTCCTTTCATCTCTCCTCCACCATATTTGCTGACCACTTGTGCTCTGCCCTCTGCCTTTTGCTAAGGGATAAGGTTCCCATTCCTTCCCATCAAATGGTGACTGCTCCCGTTACATAGCTGGATCTCGTGCCCTCTTGTCTTTTCGAAGACGTGGCTCCGGTCTTCGCTGAGTCACCACATTCTCCCTTTCTACCGGGTCACCGCCCTCAGCACCCAAACGGGCAACCTTAAAATATTCCCACCTTGAAGCCACACCAATTAACATCGCATGGTCTGCTTCTCACTGTTCTCGGTAGAAGGAAGAAAAACATCTCATCTCAATAGGACCTCTATTTCTATCATGCCCTTTTGTCTGTCTTTGTGAATTACCCTTGACCTCTACGCCACCACCACATCCACTGGTGGTCTCTCTCTGCTCTTTACTTCTCAGCGAGATTTCATCCCTCTTGTCTGAGTTACTGGGACACCACTTCCTCCCCTCTCACCTGCTCCTCTGCTTGACCTTTAAATCGCCCACCCAAAAGTGCCATCCTAGCCCACCTCTCTTCTCTCTGTGTATCTTTAATTTAGAGAATTCATCTACACCCATTACGTTAAATTCACCTATATAAAAAGAGATATCCCTAGTCCTGGCCTTTCCCTGAAACTCCAGACTCCGACACCTACTCCTGACTTAGCATTCCGTGTGGATACATGATAGGCGCCTCACACCTGCCGCAACAACAATTTTGATGCCATTCTCAAACATATTTCTGTTTCAGTTTTTTTCTTCTTAGTGTGTAGCATGAATGTTCACCTCATTGGCCCTGTCAGAAGTCTTAGAGCCTCTGGTGAGGAGCCTTGGATACTTCTTTCCCTTCCCTAAACTTAAAAATATGTTTCACCTCTGTCCATTACTCTCCATGTGGATGTTTCCCACTAGCAAGAGCTCCATCATTTCTCACCTGGCTGAAATGTGTCTCCTAATGTACTATTCTGACACAGTCTCCCATGTCTACAATCCACTTTTCCATTGTAATTAAATCCAAATTTCTCACCCTGTCTAACAAAGCACAATATAATGTAGTGTCTTTAAGAAAAATAATCATAGGACACCTGGCTGGCTCAGTGGGTTAAAACCTCTGCCTTCGGCTCAGGTCATGATCTCGGGGTCCTGGGATCAAGCCCCACATCGGGCTCTCTGCTCAGCGGGGAGCCTGCTTCCTCCTCTCTCTCTACCTGCCTCTCTGCCTACTTGTGATCTCTCTCTCTGTCAAATAAATAAATAAAATATTTAAAAAAAAAGAAAAGAAAAATAATCATAAAGCTTTTCTTAATTCTGAGTGTTCTCCATTATCTTTCCAACCAATTCATTACTTTAGCCTAAGTTAGCCAGAGTCTAACTTGGTTGTTTATAGTTGAAGAGCTGTCATTTTATAGTCTAAGAAAAATTATTCCATTTAACATCAGGCTCTTTGTAAGAAAACGTTTAGGATACAAATAAATTATGGATGTATCAATGAGATTCCATCCCAATAGGGTGGGTGTGTGTGTGTGTGTGTGTGTGTGTGTGTGTTGTGTGTGTGTATAATGAGAAATACATAGACATTCACACACAAACATAGTGATACTTAATAAGAACTTGCTGAGTTGCTTTAAATTTGACTTATAATTTCTCTGTGAACTCTGCTTGCTCCCAAATCTCAGGGACAAAACAAGGCACTCCTAAATTGTCCCGGAAAGGAAAGTAACTAGCAAAGTAAAAGCCTTTGCTATCAGACTATCAGGAAGGAATCCATGAAGATAAAAAGGCTAGAAAGCACTTCGGGATGCCCTACTAGGGCCCCGCTCCTGGAAGCTTTGCTCTCCATAAGTTTGGGGAAGGGACTTCAGGAAGCAAAAATGGGAGCTTTCCACTATTTGTATTTCTATATGCTCTAACTGCTTTATAATCACTAAATCATATAATCTACAGTCTCCTCAATGAATATGAAGCAAGTATCAAACGCTTTTGCTTTTGACCCTACCTTATCGAAGACCAAAAGAAATGTGAGCACAGAATCTTTGAACTTATAACTCCAAGGTCACAGGTACAAAATACCTGAAAAATGAAAAAAAAAAATTAAAACTTCAGTTATAGTGCCAAGATTTATTTATTCACTATTTAATCTTCTCAATGATGGTTGGTCTTCCTTCCGGAAAACATGAAGAATACTTTTTAAATAAATAAATAAATAAATGAAATAAATAAATTTTAATAGATACATAAATAAATAAAACACTGAGCAACAGGACAGCTTGTCTTTTAGGTAGCCCCCTCACCATGAAAGCTATTGTTGGGAAAGCAAAAAACTTTTCCACCATTTAATATTCTTCTGACTGGTTTGAAAATTAAATTGACATGAGACAGATTACTAGAAAAGAATCAAATTTAATTACATATGTACAGGGAATCCATTTAAATATGAGAGATTCTAAAGACAGGCAAAACGAAGTGTATCTGTCATTCTGGACTAAGGAGAAGTGGGCAGGGATCCCAGGCTTCAGAGAGAAGGAAGACAATTCACAGGACGAATGGAAAGAATAATGGTCAGTAAACAAATATTTGCTGAGTCATTCAGAAACACAGGACTTTTTATCAGGCAGGCTTTGCTGGGTTCTTCCTTGTCTCCCATACCTAGTTCATAATAACACTGTAGTTATGTATGGTGATACCTTCCTGGAACAGGTCCTATATCTAAATTCTTTTAGGCAGTTAGGGGGCAGGCAAAAGCAAAAGCTTCTTAAGTCCTCTGTTTGTTTTTGTTTGTTTGTTTTTGTTTCAAAATAATCAGCCTGAAACAAGCCACATGCCAAAGACACATTTTGGAATGGCAAATTTTGCTTCCCTGTAATGTCTTTCCACCTAGGTTTATGAAGGTCAATCTCCAGACTTTCTCCAAATAAAGTTAAAAGTATGTTATTTCAGGAGGTCATGGCACAGCAATGCCTGTCCACTCACATTCTGTTTATACACAAGATGTGTTACATTTGCATTATGCATATATTTATATGTGCAAGTGCCTATCAGTGCTTAAATTAAGTGTTAGAAAAACATAAATCTGATCCTTTTGTAGTTATCTTTTCAACAAATGCCTCTCATAGTGAAATTTCAGGTTGAAGAAGTATTTGAAGCTGTGCTAAAGAAAGCTCACCTAAGCTTTTTTGAAATCCACTCTCATTAGGAGCACAATGGACAAGACTCACTCTGGCCTGGAAGAACCTGACAGGGAGAAAATTGTTGGAGAACTTTCTAGAGGATGCCAATACTCATGTTCTACTTGGACCAAATAATCAGAATCTCTGGGATTGTACCTGGCTATCAACTTTCCTAAAATCTTCTAGGTGATGCTGATATGCAGCCAGAATTCAGAAAAGAAATATTATTACCAACTGGGTACTAGGTCGACTATTATCTCCAAATAAGATGACCAGCCCTTTGTGTCTATAGGATGCTGTTCAGCTGTTACCTTTTCCATAAAATCCTATTCCTATCTGTCTTTATTCTAAGATAACTTTTTAATTTGACAGTAATCATATACTCAACTCACCAAACCTAATTTCAAAGTCACTGAAGAATTAAATCCTCACTGGAAAAGCTTCTTAGAACTGTAAGGAGGCCACTGAGTGATCCTAAGACTGGATCCTGAACCGCTTAGAGATGCCCTCACAGTTCTGGTCCTAGCTAGAAAGAGTGGTCCTACTTCACCCAGACACCAGAGGCAGCATCACTGGAAGAAGAATAGTCTAAACCATTGCCAAGAGAGGAAATAAAACCAAGTTAAGAGGATTAATGCCAAGAACTGATTTGAGGGGAAACTGAAGCTAAATTGTGAAACTAAGTGAGGCTAATCTTCTCAAACTGATTTGAGGAGAAAGTGAAGCTCATCATTTCCATTGAACAAAGACATCCTGAGTACCTACTGTGCTCCAGGTTTTGGACCAAGCATTGTAGGTACAATCCTACCTTGTGGGATCTGAGAGTTTAGGGAAGCTATCTCGCCAAATGATTTCAAAATTACATGGAAAGTTATAAGCAGAATGAGAAAGGACATTTGTCCCAAAGTGGTGTATTTGAGAAGATCTCTAGAACATACAACCTTACCCAGGTCTTGAGAGGTAAACGTTAGTGAAGCAAGTTAGGAATGCCTGGGCAGAGGCACAAGTTATGATACAACAGAGATGTACGTGGAGGGTGGTGTCACGAGGATTATAGAAGGTCTGCTGTGACCAAAGATGAGAGGCGAGGCCGGAAAGAGCAAGGTCAGATCCATGGTGCTGGCTGCAGTGTGGAGAAGGGCTCTGAGAGTGGGGTTGGGGTAGAGAATATGGCCGTGGAGGGTGAGCCGAAGACAACTGCAGCAGTCCAGGCTAGTGATGGGAGGGCCAGCACCAGGACAGTGGCAGCAGAGGCAGATATGAATGTGCAGGAAATAAAATCAGAAGGACTCAGGACTGATTGGATGTGTGGGATGAAAGAGAGTGAGAGCAGACTATAAACAAGGGAGGCAGACATTGTGAGAATGTTACCCTCAGGACATAGAGTTTGAAATAGTTGGGAACAGGCAGTTTAAGATAAAGATCATGAACTCGTGAAGATTTGGGGTGCCAGCTTTTAATAGGGTGTCAGCTGTGTGGTTCAGGCATGGAACAGCCTCGAGTTCTTAGACTGGATCGTGCATCTGCAGAAAGAGCTGCCGGAATATCGTGCCTGTCTTCTCCACCTTCATTCTGTATTTTACTCATCACATTGACAGTTGGGATTAGTACTTTCCTAATTCAATTGTTTTCGTAAATCCCCATTCATCTGATGATTGATTACAGGTGTCTATAAACTGAGAAATGACAGAGTAGCTTGGCCTCCGTTTGCTCCTTTCCTCAGTAAACCAGAGGCCTGGAAAGTCTTAGGGCTGCCTCAGGAACAGTAACACACTCTAAATGAGGAGCTGAAGGAAGGTGGAATATTTAAATTAACTTCAGTGGAAACCCCAGCCTACTTGTTATGGTCATTTTGGCACAAAAGACCTCTCATGTTGGCTAAAATCCAGAAACACAAAAATGGTAAAATAGCAGGACAGAAAGTTGGCATAGACCCTGTGGTGATTTCCCTGTCCCACTGACTGCCCTGCCTTGGAATTCTGTCTGGACTTGGCTTAAAGGCACGTTCTTTCAGCCTGTGGTAGGCAGAGGTGTCTGAATCTTGCAATGTGTACATGATTTAAAAAGAACTAAGAACAGGCTCTCAACAAACCACTGCTTTCTAAAGGTCAAATCTCACTGCTCCAAGTGTGACCGGGAAACACAAATATATTCCAGATCGTTCAGGCCACAGGTGCAGAAGCTGAGGGCTGCAAATTTCACGTCCAGACTTGCAGGGTCCTTTCTCTGAGTCTCCAGATGCACAGGGAATGTTTTATGTACAGGAAGACAGAGGCTACACAGGGACAGCTGGGTTTTGGAGAAAAAATTACAGACATGTAGTTAATTCTACCGCAAATCCCCATATTCAAGCCACCAACATAGGAAGGAAAAAGGAAGCATCCAGGGGGATTTTATCCATACTCATTCCAAAAATTCTGAGTGCTTACTATATGTCAAACATTTTCCAATGATATTTTCCTGCCTGTGACAAAATTTTTCTCACACTAGAGCAATAGTTTCTTGCCACTCAGAAATCACTGTGAATTCAGGAATTCAGGGTGGTAGAACGTTGACATACCATTTGCCCTGACTTATGATATCACCAGGAAAGTGGTCTTACGACTTTTCTTTTATCTGACTATCCTAATCAGTTTTCATAAATGCCCTAGGGATAAACACACCCTGAGAAGTGGATTTCACAAAGGAATCAATCTGCCTGAAGGAGGTTGAGAAACGTTTGACTTGAAATGTTATTGTTGGTCCCTCTTGTACCCAATGGATATATGGCCAGGAGGCTGTTGCCTTGAAAAGCCATAGGTTTTCAAATTCTCCACAAATAGAAATACAGAAAAATGTATCTGATGATGATAGTGATGATAATTAAAGTAGACTAATAAAAATATTGAAGGAAATAGGAAGAATGAGGGGGGAAAACATAAGAATAATCTAAACTATGAGGTAAGGGAAGGGTTCAGGGCATAATTCTTTCAGAAATATTTATTGAGCACCTATTATTTTCAGACTATGTTAGGTCCTGAGTATAAAATAGTAAACAAAAAATTCAAACTTTCATGAAGCTACCATATAGTGTTGAAGAGAGAAAACTGAAAAAAAAATTATATAGGATGCCAACTGCTGAGATAGAGGAGGAGGGGAGAGGGGTGTATATATGTGTGTATATATGCCTTGGGTTGGTATTAATTTGTTTAATAGGTGTCAGAGAAAGACAACCTAGAAGAAAACATTTGAGAAGAATCCAATGGCTAAATGAAAGAGTCCTTCTTTGGACAGAATTGATTCTTTGACTTGCTCATCTTTTCTATTCCCAGCCCAGTATCCTCAGTTTAATTACCTATCAGAATCATACTGTTCATGAAGTCTAAAACAACATCTGATTATTAGACCACGCAGACTAAGAAACAAGAGGTTATAACCAGTCCATTTTCTGTGACTTCCTCTGGCCAGGTCCCAGATCCCCTGCTCTGTATGCCAGGTAGTTTCTGGTTATTCGTGCTTCTTCCAAAAACATCAAGAAACCTATCCAGAGCATGTGCTCCAATCTCTTCAGAATAAGGGTATGGGATTTGTTAATTCAGATCAAGGAGTTAGAAAAGAATATTAGGGAGTTGGAAGGCTTCCAGAATGGGTGTAACTCTTTGGTAGAGGAGAGGTGTAGATACTTTCTCTGTTTTTTCCTTCCTTACATTGGATTCTTGGAATATTCTCATTCTAGTATCAACAATATAGAAGAAACTGACTCCATTCTCTTATGCAAATGTGCTTTTTAAAGCAATAAGAGTTCTTTAGCTTCAAGCTAAATGCACACTGAACACCTCCAGGGACCGCCTAGTCCACATTTGGAGTCTTGCTTTGGCTGACTCTGCCCTGACCTTCGAGGCAAGGATGACCAGCCACATGACACAGCAACTTCCATGACAGATTTCTTGAGTAGCTTATGCATGTTTCTCTATGTTTTGCCTCTTCCTTGGGTATATTTAGGTCCCACCTGATGAGTTTTTAAAGTCTTAGCCATAAATTTACAGTTGGGCAATTGGGTAGCTGAGTTGCCTTAGAACTCTTGCCTCTGTAATGCTTCACAACTGTAGGATGTTTTATTTGTTTTTCAAAGTTCTTCCATTTATTTTCTCACTTGTTCCTCCTGATAGGGTTGGTAGAAAGCTTGTGCTATTTGATAACCTCCATTTAACAGGTGAAAAATATGATTCTCAGGTAGGTCGGGTAACTTGTCCAAGAACCTAAGCAGGTAACGTCAGAGTTCCAAATGACAGGCAGTTAGTTCTTCTGAGTCTGAATCTGTTGCTCTTCAATTACATCTCAAATGTGCAGAATCCTGGTATTGCATTCTGGCCAGTCCAGAATTGGATTCTGGAAAATTCTTGCCAATGGGAAACAAGTCCCCTTCTTACCTACCTTGTACCCAAGAGTAATTTGATCTTCCTAGACTCGTGAAGGAAACTGCAGATGAAGCTGTTTCCTGTGCATTGAGATGTGAACATCCAACAATGGTGAGAACTGGTGACACAGAGAACCTTTAATTTCCTACCTTCCCTCCCTAGAAGCCCTCCACCCAGGCTTTGGCCATGAGTCCACCAATGCTTTCTGACTTATGAACTCAGCTCCATTTGTAAAGGAGTTTCCAGTTATGCTACACAGGATAAGCAGAGGTGATGGGGCATCCCCTTCACCTGCCATAATTAAGCCTTTTCCTCTATGTGGTAGCAAACACAACACACAGAACATCGAACACATCCAGAACTGACATTGGGTGGACAGTAGAGAGGACTTCTCGGGAATGAAAGTAAAGATGATGAAGTCCATCCTCACCTTTGCGATCTAGAACTTTGCTCCCCAAGTGGTCTGCCAGCCAGCTGATCAGTATCACCAAGAGGAGGGGGCTAGTTGGAAACAGAAACTCGGGCCTCATTCAAGTCCTCTCAACAAATAGTCTGCATTTGAACAAGATCCCGAGGGCCAGACTCCTTCTAGTCATTTCCCCTCTGTCCCTCTCTCTCGTTCTCTCCCCACTCCTCTGTATTGCTGTGTCTGCTTTCTCATAACACCACACTCTCAGTATTTTCATGCTCTTCAATATATTCCTTAAATCCTCACCACTTGTAGATATGGCTTTTCCTCCTCTTTACCAGCACTGAACCTGAGGTTTAGAGAGTAAGATTGCCACTAAGGATTACTGCATCTTATTATGACCAGAACTGTTCTATACAAGTCCTCTGTGGTCCCCTTTTTCCAGGCAAGGAGGAGGCTTTCCAGAACAGGGGAAAGGCTATTCTTATCCATCCTGAGGGCTCACAGAAGGGAGACTTCCTTGGGCAGTTCAGGGCTCCCCTCATGGTCACAAAATGACAGTGGGAACTTCAAGCTTCATAATTCAAACATCATCCAGAAAAAAACAAGGCTCTTCCAAACTGTCTACTTGTCCTGGCATCTGTTTTCAGTCCTTGGCGCAAATTGTTTCATTCCTATTCTTGTACTGATCATAGGGGCTGAAGGTGGAAACTCTGACAGAGTTAAACCAATTTGGGTGTATTTCTAGAGTTGCGAGTGGGGCCTTTCCCCACAGTCACATGACTAAACAGGAAGGAGTAAATTATCTTCCCCTGCCTCCCACCCACAGCCTCCAGGATACAAAAGATGAGATGAGAATGTATAGCACAGAGGAAACAAAAAAACCTTTACACCTCTACAAAAAGTAAGACTGTGCTAGAAATACATTTATGGAAAATATTCTACATCAACTGGGAAAAAGTCAAGTTACAAAACAAAATTTTTAGCATTTTCCAGTGTCTTTTAAAAAATTCTCTGTAAAATAGGGTACATAAAATAATCCTAAAAATAATAAGCTATGGGAAACTTTTATTCTTTTTTTTAAGATTTTCTTTATTTTGGGGGCACCTTGGTGGCTCAGTCATTGAGCATATGCCTTGGGCTCAGGTCATGACCCAGAGTCCCAGGATCAAGCCCTGTATCAGGCTCCCTGTTCGGCAGGAAGCCTGTTTCTTCCTCTCTCATTCCCCTACTTGTATCCCCTCTCTCGCTGTGTTTCTCTCTGTCAAATAAATAAAATCTTAAAATATATATATATATATATATTATTTTTTTGACAGAGACACAGAGAGAAAGGGAACACAAGCAGGGGGAGTGGGAAAGAGAGAACAGACTTCCCATGGAGCAGGGAGTCTAATGCAGGGCTTGATCCCAGGACTCTGGGATCATGACACGAGCTGAAGGTAGACATTAATCATCTGAGTCATTAATGACTGAGCCACCCAGACACCTGGAGACTTTTACTCCTGATGCTTTTCTCAATATTTTGTTTTTTTCTTCAACATACATGTATCACTTATAGACTACATATGTAAAACATAGTCTTAAATATATACTTTTTTCTTTTAACATCATTATTATCCTCAATGTCTACATTCAGATTTTAAGATCTATACAGTTCTATAGCATTAAGATGAATTTTGTTGAAACACCTCTTATTGGTATTATCTCAGTAGCTCATGTCATGCTATAAGAGATCCTCTCTAGAAAAGTAGATCTAGGGGTGCCTGGGTGGCTCAGTTGGTTAAGCGACTGCCTTCGGCTCAGGTCATGATCCCGGAGACCCGAGATCGAGTCCCACATTGGGCTCCCTGCTCGGCGGGGAGCCTGCTTCTCCCTCTCTCACTCCCCCCGCTTGTGTTCCCTCTCTAGCTGTGTTTCTCTCTGTCAAATAAATAAAATCTTTTAAAAAAAGATTTTATTTATTTATTTGACAGAGAGAGATCACAGGTAGGCAGAGAGGAGGAAACAGGCTCCCTGCTGAGCAGAGAGCCTGATGCGGGCCTCCATCTAGAACTCTGAGATCATGACCTAAGCCGAAGGCAGAGGCTTTAACCCACTGAGCCACCCAGGCACACACTTTTTTTCGTTCTTAATTGAAGTATAATTGACAGATATTTGTTTCATGTGTATAATACATTGATTCAACAGTTTTATACATCACAAACTTATTACCACAATAAATCTAGAAATCAACTATCATCATACAAAGTTAATGCAATGTAACTGGTTGTAATCCCCATGATGTATGTTACATCCCGATAACTTACTTATTTTATAAATGGAAGTTTGTACTACTTGACCCCCTTCACCCAGTTCATACACCCCAAGCCCCCTCCTTTCTGGAAACTACCACTCTGATCTCTGTATCTCTGAGGTTTTGTTGTTTCTTATATTCCATTTATAAGTGAAATTATATAATATTTGTTTTTCTCTGTCTGATTTATTTCACTTAGCATTATACCCAATGGATATAGCTTGGCTATTATAGAAAGAGATCCATGTATGTTTTCAAATTAGTGTTTTTGTTTTCTGTGGATAGATATTCAGAAGTAGAATTGCTGGATGATAAGATAATTCTATTTTTAATTTTGTTTGAGAATCCTCCATAATATGTTCCATACAGGTTGCACTAATTTACATTCTTACCAAAGGTGCACAGGGTTTGCTTTTCTCTACATACTCACCACCATTTATTTCTTATATTTTTTATATTAGCCCTTCTGACAGGTGTGAGGTGGTATCCCATTGTGGTTTTGATCTGTGTTTCCTTGGTGATTAATGATGTTGAGCATCTTTTCATATGCCTGTTGGCCATTTGTGTGTCTTCTTGCCAAAACTATCCATTCAGGTCAATTTTTAAATCAGATTTTTTTAATTGAGTCATAAGAGTTCTTTATATATTTTAGATATTGATACTTTATCTGATATATGATTTGAAAATACATTCTTCCATTCTTTCTGTTTGTTGGTGGTTTTCTTCACTGTAGAGAACCTTTTAGTTTAATGTAGTCCCATGTGTTTTATTTTGCCCTTTTGTTTTGTTTTGTTTTGTGGATCTTACCTTTGGAGTTAGAAAAAAAAAAAACCCAAACAATTCTAATACTGATGTCAAGGAATTTACTACCTATGTCTTCTTCTAGAAGTTTTATGGTTTCATGTCTTACATTCAAGTCTTTAATTAATTTTGAGTTAATTTTTGTATGTGTGGTTTTTATTACACATGATATATGGACCAGTTTCATTCTTTTGCATGTAGATGTCAAGTTCTTCAAACACAATTTATTGAAGAGACTATCCTTTCCCCATTATATATTCTTGCCTTCTTTGTCAAATATTAATTGATCAAATAAGCATGGGTTTATATCTGGGCTCTCTGTTATGTTCCATTAATCTATGTGTCTATTTTTGTAACACTACTGTACTGTTTTAATCACTATACCTTGTAATATTTTGTAGTAGTGTCTAATGATCCATGGGTCTGTAGTGCTGATTATGGCTTCTCTTCTCTCATTTCTGATTTTATCTTGAAATCTCTGACTCTGATACCTCCAAATTTCTTCTTTCTCGAGATTGCCTTGGCCATTTGAAGTCTTTTGTGGTTCTAAACAAATTTTTGGATTACTTGTTTAAGTTCTCTGAAAAGTACTATTGGTATTTTCATAGGGGTTGCATTAAATCTTTAGAATGCTTTAAGCAGTATGGACATTTTAACTACATTAATTCTTCCAATCCATGAGCTTTGTACATCGATCCATTTGTTTGAGTCATCTTCAATTTATTTCATCAGTGTTTTATAGTTTTCAGAATGCAGATCTTTTCACCTCCTTAGTTAAGTTTATTCTTAGGTATTTTATTCTTTTTGATGCAATTGTAAATGGCATTGCTTTCTTAATTTTTCTGCTACTTCATTACTAGTTTATAGAAATGCAACAGATGTCTGTACATTAATTTTGTATGCTGCAACTTTACTGAATTCCTTTATTACTTCTAATGGTTTTTTGGTGGACTCTTTACGGTTTTCTATGTATAGTATCATGTCCTTTGCAAATTCTGACAGTTTTACTTCTTCCTTACCACTTTGGATGTCTTTTATTTCTTTTTCTTGTCTAATTGTTGTAGCTAAGACTAGTATTATGTTGAATAAAAGTAGCAAAAATGGACATTTTTGTCTTGTTTCTGATTTTAGAGGAATTGCTCTCAGTCTTTCACCATTGAATTTGACTACCTATGAGTCTATCATATATGGCCTTTATTATGCTGAGGTATGAAGTGGCTCTAAAGCCACTTTGTTGAGAGTTTTCATCATGAATGGATGACAAATTCTGTCAAATGTTGTTTTTTTTTCCATCTTACTAAGATGATCATATAATTTCTATCCTTTATTTTGTTAAGGTGATATTATCACATTGATTTTTGGTATTGAATCATACTTGCATCCCTGGAATAAATTCCACTTGATCATGATGAATGATCCTTTTAATGTACTGTTGAAAGCTGTTTGCTAATGTTTTGTTGGGGATTTTTGCATCTATGTTCATCAGGGATATTAGCTTGTAGTTTCCTTTTTCTTTTCTTTCTTTCTTTCTTTCCTTCTTTCTTTCTTTGTCTTTTTTTGTGTGTGTGTCTTTGGTTTAGGTATCAGAGTATGGCTGGCCTCGTAGAATGTCTTTGGCAGATTTTCTTTTTCTTATATTTTTGGAATGGTTTGAAAAAAATTGGTATTAATTGTTTTCTAAATGTTTGGTAGAATTCACCTGTGAATCTGTCTGGATCTGAGCTTTTATTTCTTGGAGGATTTTTGGTTATTAATTCAATTTCATTACTAGTAATTAGCCTGTTCAGTTTTTCTATTTCATTTTGATTCAGTTTTGGAAGCGTGTATGTTTCTAGGCACTCATCCATTTCTTCTAAATTGTCCGTAGGCGTATAATATTCTGTAGTAGTGTCTAATGATCCTTGGTTCTATAGTGCTGATTGTTACTTGTCCTCTCCCATTTCTGATTTCATTTGTTGGGGTTCTCTCTTTTTCATATTGAGTCTGGCTAAAGTTTTATGAATTTTGTTTATCTTTTCAAAAAACCAGCTCTTGGAGCACCTGGGTGGCTGAATTGGTTGGTAGTCCAACTGATTTTTTTTTAAGATTTTATCTGTTTGACATAGAGAGCACAAGCAGGGGGTGCAACAGGTAGAGAGAGAGGGAGAAACTGGCTCCCTGCTGAACAAGAAATCCAATCAGGACTCAATCGCAGGACCCTCAGACCATGACCTGAGCCACGGACAGACACTTAATTGACTGAAACACCCAGGCACCCCAATTGTCCAACTCTTAATTTCAGCTCAGGTCATGATCTCAGAGTTGTGAGATTGAGCCCCATGCTAGGCTCCACAACACAGTGGGGAGTCTACTTGGAATTCTCTCTCTTCCTCTCCTCCTCCCCACTGTGCACTCTCTCTCTCTCTCTGTCACCCTTCTCTCTCTCTCTCTCTCTCTCTCTCTCTCTCTCTCTCTCTCACTGTCTCTCTCAAATAAATAAATAAATCTTAAAAAAATAGCTAACTCTTGGTTTCATTGATCTTTTCTACTATTTTATCAGTCTCTATTTTTTGCTCTGATATTTATTATTTTCTTCCTTCTACTAACCTTGGCTTTGTTTTTTGTTTTTTGTTTCTTTTTTTATGTTCTTCGGGGATATGATTAGACTGTTTGAGATTTTTCATATTTCTTGAGGCCTATATTGCTATCAATTTCCTTCTTAGAACTGCTTTTGCTGTATCTCAAAAATTTTGAACTGTTGTGTTTTTATTTCATTTGTCTCCATGTATTTTTTTAAATTTATTCTTTGATTTCCTCATTGACCCACTGGTTGTTTAGTAGCATGTTGCCTTGCCTTCATGTGTTTGTGGGGTTTTTTTCCAGGTTTCTTATAATTGGCTTCTAGTTTCATACCCTTATGGTTGGAAAAGATGTTTGATATTATTTCAATCCTCTTAAATTTACTGAGACTTATTTTGTGGCCTGACAATATGTACTTGAAAAGAATGTGTATTATGTTGTTTTCAGATGGAATGTTCTGTGTATGTCCGAGTTCATATGGTCTGATGTGTTGTTCAAAGACATTGTTTCCTTACTGATTTTCTGCCTGGATGATCTATACATTGATACAAGTAGGGTGTTAAATTCTACTACTGTTGTATTACTGTCAACATCTCCCTAGTAACAGATACTAAACATTTGTTAATATTTGTTTTATGGATTTAGGTGCTGTAATATTGGGTGCATAGATATTTACAATTATTATATTCTCTTGGATTGATATCTTTATCATTATGTAATGCCCTTCTTTGTCTCTGTAACTGTCTCTGTTTTAAAGTCCACTTTGTCTGGTGTAAGTATTGCTACCCCAACTTTATTTTCATTTCCTTTTGCATGGAATATATTTTTCCATTCCTTCGCTTTCAGTCTGCATGTGTGTGTAGGTCTAAGATGAGTGTCAGATAATATATAGATGGTCTATTTTTTGTTTCCATTCTCGCAACCTATATCTTTCTGATTAGAGCATTTAGACTGTTTACATTTAAGGTAATTATTGAAAGGTATGTGCTTATCACCACTTTGTTAATTGTTTTCTGGTTGTTTTTGTATTTCATCTCTATTCCTTTCTTCTTCTCTTTTTCTCCTTGTTTGTGATTGATGAATTTCTTTATTACAGGTTTTTGGTTTGTGGTTACCGTGAGATTTATATATAACATCCTAAGTATACAACAGTGTATATTAAGTTAATATCACTTAAATTTGAACATATTTTAAAAGAACTTCATTTGTATTCCCCCTTCATGCTTTATATACATATATTCATATCTTATATCTTTTTATTTTGGAGTCCCTTTAATTTTTTAGATATAATTGATTTTACTATTTTTGTCTTTTAACCTTTATATGAGTTTTATAAATGTTTGCTCTACTGCTTTGCCATATGCTTGCTTTGCTCATGAAATAGTTTCCTTTCAAAATACCTTGCTGTGAATTTTGGCCTTGCCCATTAAAAGAAGTCCCTGTAAATTTTTTTGTAAGACCAATTTAGTAGTGATGAACTCCTTTAACCTTTGTTTGTCTGGGAAACTCTTTACCTATCCTTTAATTCTGAATGACACGTTATTGGGTAGAGTATTTTTATTTGGAAATTTTTTTCTTTTAATAATTTCACTACATTGTGCCACTTTATTCTAACCTACAGTTTCTGTTGAAAAATCTGCTGCGAGCACTATGGGTTTGCCCTTGTATATAATAATTTTATTTCTCTCTCTCTCCTCTCTCTCACTGCTTTTAAGATTCTCTTTTTATCATTAACTTAAGACATTTTAATTACAATGTGCCTTGGTGTGGGTCCAGATTTCCTGGACTTGGATTTCTGTTTCTTTCCCCTGCTTAGGGAAGTGGTCAGGCAATATTTTTTCAAATAAGTTTCCTGCCCATTTCTCACTCTTCTTCTGGGATCCCTATAATGGAAATGTTATTCCACTTGATGTTTTCTTATTGGTCTTTTATGGTATTTTCTTTAAATTTTATTTTTGTTTTCTTCTTTGTCTGGATGAGTTCTATTGCTTCATCTTCCAGCTCACTCATTTGTTTCTCTTTTTCTTCCAATTTGCTGGTAAACCCCTCTAGTAAATTTTTCAGTTCAGATATTATATTCTTCAGCTCTGTCACTTCTGTTTTGTACTTTATTATATTTTCTATCTCTTTGTTGAAATTCTTACTGTGTTCATTCATTCTTCTCCATAGTTTGGTGAGCACCTTTTTGACCATTACTTTGAAGTCTTCTGGGTAGATTACTTATCTCCATGTCATTAGGGTATTGTTCTGAGGCTTTGTTGGTCTTTTGTTTGGGGTATCTCTCCCAATATTGAAGGAATGGCCTTGTATAAGAGATGACCCATGGGGCCCAGGATCACAGTCCCCCTAGTCACCAGAGCCAAATGCTCCAGGGATGTCCCCTGTGTGAACAGTGTGTGCCAGCTACCTGTGGCAGAGCTGTGGCTTTAGGTGCAGAGGGGAAGGAGACACTTGCCCAGCTGTAGCATAGCTGCAGCACCAAGGAGGAAGGGTGGGGTCCTTACCTAGCCACCCATGGTGCTGCTGGATTGTAGAGGGCTGAGATTAACCCACCTGTGCTAACAGGTTAGAGGAAGAGTTTTAAAATGGCATCTGCCAGTACTGGGATTAGCAAGGTAGAGTGGAATGGCAAAAAAAACAGTGCCCACCAGCACTTCCATCCCTAAAGAGAATCCCAACAGGTTCTTGACTCTCTAGCCATCACTTTAAGATTAGTAAGTAAGTTTACTTCGCATGTAGTCTAGATAGTTTTCAAATTGCTCCTTTGGCACTGGTTCTCAGGGTGAGTCAGTCTGTGTAACCTTTTATGGGTAGGTTCTCCATTCCCTACAGTTCTATGTTTCTTCTGGACCTAATTTCTATTGGTTTTATGTTTGGGGGGATTGTCTCTCTGATTCAGGACTTAAGAGTAGGGGTCCTGGGATTCTCGGATGGATCAGTCAATTAAGCAGCCCACTCTTGGTTTCTGCTTAGGTAATGATCTAGGGTCTTGAGACGGCTCTGCACTCAGTGCAGAGTCTTCTTGTCCCTCTCCCTCCCCCTCTGCTTCTCTACCTGTGCATGTTTTCTCTCTCTCTCAAATTAATAAAAAAACTCTTTAAAAAAAAAAAAAGAGTTGGATGTCCTGACATGGAGAACATACATATCCTCGCTCCTCATGGAATAGTTCTATATTTTTGACATTTCTCCTGATAATGGGTTGCCACACCTGGGGTAAGGCTATTGGTGAGAGTGTTTCTCTGCCTCTCCTCTCTCAATGTGGCCCTTTTATTCTTTGTTATGGAGATATAGGTCATTTAGTTTTGGGGGCTTTTTAGAGGAAATTATTCCCTATATATCTATAGATTTGTTGTGTCTATGGGAGAAGGTGAGTTCAGGATCTCCCTACACTGTCTGCTTGAACCATCTCCTTCCTATTCTCTTTTTGAGATAGAGATAGATAGAGAGAGAGAGTTTTTACAATGTATTAATCAATCTCTTGATTATAAGAATGGCCTCTACATAGACCCCAGTTTTCAACAAAAGTATTTATTTTATTTATACTGGCTTCTCTTTGGGGATAATAAATAAAAAGTAAAATCATGGTTCCTGCTGTAAGAAGCTTACCATTTCTGGTGGGAATACCCAGTAAATGTCTGGAATTCATGTTAGAAAACCAAGAAAGAAATGTGTAAAAGCTCTCCATTTATCATTTGGCTCATGGTTGGATGGTCTACCTCCTTCAACACTGCTTCCTCAAATCATAGCTAACCCTTATAAGTCAGTTGTAATGAGCATCTCTTCCAGGAATCCTTCTCTGATCCCCTTTCTGACGTCCTAAAATTCCTTTTCTTCTTAACTTCCCGGCATATACTCTGCTTCCACTGGGGGACATTTCACAATTTAATACAATGATTCTTAACTGGGTTAAATAATTCTTCACTGTGCTATGCCTCCCTCCAAGAAGCATAAAATAATAGCAACAAAACAATAAATATCCTTCACTGAGAACTTATAAGCTGGACATTATAATATATTCTTTCATAGTAACTCATTTAGTGATAGTAATTGTGAGTTTCAAAATGATTATATAATTAATCAAAATCACACAGGTAGTAGAAGGCTCCACATTTTACCCATATGTTTTATTTCACAGGACCTGCTTTGAATTACTGATGCCTTTAATAATTTTCAAACTATTTCCCATACCCTCCTCTCCTCCCACTCCATCACCCTGGATTGTGACCACTTCATCTTCTGTACACACTTTTGTCAATCAATGATGAATCCTTGGGATTGGTGGCAAAAGGTTACATACTTCTCAGATGCCAAGGTGAAATAATACTGAGGACTATTTTTAGATCCTATTTGTCTGCCTTATCTCTCCTACTGGATTTGTTACCCCCATAAAAAAGAAATTGCATTTTCTTTATCTATCTGCTGTCTTCCCTATATAATATCAGTGTGGGTTTTTTTTTTTTGAAGATTTTGTTTATTTATTTGACAGAGAGAAACACAGCTAGAGAGGGAACACAAGCAGGGGAAGTGAGAGAGAGAGAAGCAGGTTTCCTGCCAAGCAGGGAGCCTGATGAGGGGCTTGATCCCATGTCTCCGGGATCATGACCTGAGCCGAAGGCAGTCGCTTAACCAAGTGAACCACCCAGGTGCCCCCAGAATGGGTCTTAAACAGTGTCTTGCTTCTATCATTTCTATATGATTATTTAAATAACATTTTTAAAAAAGAATACAGAATAAACAGATTATGTAAGTGACAATAATATAAGATACAAGTGACGACATTTTTAGGTAAAGGGGCTTTCTGGAGGAGGTAACGTTTTTTATTTCTTTTGTCTGTGAGGACCTTGACTTAGCAGAGGTGAGGGTGAAAGGAAGTCTAGTTTAGGAGAATGTTATAATGATCTGAAGTAAAACATTCCTTGATGCTGATGAGAAATGACAATGTTGATAGATTATCTATGACCAAAGAACAGATGAGCAAGAAAGTTTAATTTTGGTAATTTCTGTTTTCCATCCCAGGGATGGTTCCTTAGACCATTACCACTTGAGTGGATGAAGTGCTAAAAATAAGCTCCTAATGTTTTCCTTAGAATTACAGCACACGTCAGAAGAGACTAATGACCCAATGCTGTACTGTTTTCTTTTCATTTCAATTGGCCTCAAACAAATAAACCTGATAAATATTATCAGAGTCACATATGCTCATTAAGGGTTATAGTCAGTGGCTATGTTTGTTTTACTGAGTAATAGATGATGAAACCATGGTGATGTGTGGGCTAAGCTGGGATGGTCTTCGTATTTTCTCATCTTAACATTGGAGACTTGCTCATTGTTTTTTTTTTTTTTTTTTTCACTGACTGGTCTTAGAAATAGAGCAACTTACTAAAACACATTCATTTTGACATGTCTTAAAGCAGTGCACATTCACATCTTCTGATTTAGTTCAATGGTACGCAGTAGATGTTCGAAAGTCATTCTTAAATTTAACATTGAATGTTAAGCAAGCACTTTTAGTGGCTAAACAACTAGTGGGAAAGCATTCAAATAAGAAACAGTGTTCTTTATTAACTTATTAACTCACTGTAATTGAGGATTTTGTTAGTAATTATCTTATGGATTAGAGAACAAAATTTGACTCATGCTATATAGAACTCATAAAAAGTCAAAGTACACTGTGCTGGCCTACAGCCTTTTTTTCTTTTCTTTCTTTCTTTTTTTTTTTTCTTTTAAGGTTTCAGGCCAGTAAAAGAAAATAAGCACTGTAATTATTTCCTAATGAAAATACTACACATTTTCATATCAGATCTTCATGACTTTCATATTTTTCAAGAGACTATGAAAAAATAATGAGTCTACCCACATTTCTGTAAATTCCTATCAAAACAGTGAAATTATACCTGTAGTTTAACTATTCTGTAAGGGCTCATTTCCCCTTCCTGCTCTAATCCATCCTTCTGGTAACAGATAGAATACAATCTGATCACATCACCTTCCCATGTAAAAACCTTCAGTGGTCCCCTATTAACATGATCCAAACATCTTCACCTGATATATATGACTGTTTATATAATGGCCTATTTTAGCTCATTTTTAAATTCTCCTTTCACTCAGCTGTTACTCCCCTCTTATGCTACTCACAATCACCCAAATTTCCCACTTGCAGGCTTTTGTCTTTCAGTCTTCAAACATCCTCTCCCCTATCTTTTGGGTAAATTGTTTTCATTGTGACTCCACTCAAATATAACTTCTTCTGAGATTTTTCTTTCAACTTACCCCCTAACATCTAGTAATTCCCTTTTCTGTGCTCTAACACTACATTCTCCGGGCATTAATAACATGGCATTTCCATCACCCTGCATTTCATTATTTGATTTAACATCTACTTTCTCTTGTGCTGAGAAGAAAAATCTCAACACTGATACAATCTTTACCCCAAGCAGGTACTCCGCAAATGTCCATTTATAACACAACTGAATAAATGAATCACAAGCTGCTCCTCATGAAGAAGGAACATACCCAGAGCTCATGCCTTTTAATACTCTCCTGCTAGTTGCAGTTTCAGATAGGAGTTCCAGACTGAAGCCAGTGCTATGGTTCTGCAAAAGTGTCCAAGTAGCTTTTAGTTTCTAGTTAAAAGGACATATACCCAAGAGACTATCAGGAGTGATTACTTGAACAACCCCCCACCCCCACTTTGCCCCCATAAAAATGGTGAACATTAACGCTTTCTCCTTTGAAAGTTTCTTTGAGTCTCTGCTGAGATGTGTTCATTTAGAAGAACAAAGGGTGATTAGCATGTCACCAGCCAGACAGCAGGAATTGTATGTTTGACAGCCACTTCCACAGGGATACAGGCCTGGGTTTAGTTTCCAAACAGATTTCAGAGACATGACTTCGGTGGGAGAAGTACAGTCTTTCGGGGAAAGCTACACAAGACCAAAGAAAATAGCCTCACACCTGATAGCAATAATTCCACCAACATCTTCCAAATCTGCTCTATACTTAACGCCATTTAAAATGGTAGCCATCAGAGTATAGTTATTGAAACACAGAGTGACACAGATGCGAGGAGCCTTGGAGGTCATTTTGTTAATACCCTTTCTCATGCAGATGTGGATGTAAGAGCTAAAAAACAAGTCCTAGTTGTAGAGCCTATTTGGGATACAGGGGAAAAAATTCAAGTGAAGATAATGCATACAGGTGGTATTGTGATAGAGTGGACAGGCGATCAGTTCTAGATCAGATAAGTCCTGGGTTATCACTCTATGGCCACAGGGAAGTTACTTAACCTCTTCAACTGTTTCTTAAACTGCAAAGAAAATAGACTGTGATCTTTGTTAGAGGGTTGTGGTAAGGATTAGAGACTACAATGGAACATCTCACCCAGTACCTGAAAAAATAGAAATCCTCAAAAACCCTGATGTGTATTATTATTGCAGTGGGATGCATGTTTGAGGTTGACTTCTGTCATTGAGGCTACAACATCCGAATGTTCCTAATATTTGGGAAGAACCTTGGGAGGAGTACGGCTCACCTTCCACTATAGAAGTTGTCAGTGGGAGAGTGAACTCCTGGTCAAGCTCAGCCAATCAGAACTTCCTGCCTGGGGTTCTGAATCTGAAAGTTACCAGCTGCATTGATGCCACACCCTTCCCAGGCTCCTGCTCTGCCTGTATCCTGCCAGAGGAGTAGGGTCATAGTCTCCCTTAGTTCCTATATATGTGCTCTGAACCTGGTGTTTTAGAGAGCTCTCTGGTATTTTCCAGAAAATTCCTTATTTGTTTAGGTTATATAAAGTTGATTTCTACTCTTTCTGACTAGTTAAGATACTCATTATATAATTCTAATAGAGACAGAGAAATCCTTTCCATTCTATTCACAGTCCATTGTTAACACACACATTTCCCCAGTAATAACCACAGCTTAATTTCCTGTGCTCATGGTGAAAGGGTAGTCTATAAAAATAGTAAATTGTGGAAGAACCACAAAGTTTACTTTGATTCACAAGATTAAGCAAATATATGCACAAATCTAGGCTTGAGAGGCATCTCTGTCTACTGTGAGTTTAGGGACCTGATCTAAATGGCAATAGAAGAGTGTCAGAGAGTAGAAGCCCAGAAATTCAGGCTCACCTAGTTAATGCCAGTTACAAAAGACATGGTCATCAAGGGCAGACATGACTTTGTGTTCAGTAACTGGTGATTTTTTGATGTTTTTATGTTGGAGGGAAATAGATGACAGATATGTTGGCTCTAGAATGAATAAAACAGCTCCTTAAATCATCAAGGGGGTGAGGGAAGAGAGGGTACTACCATATGTAAGGTCCAGTTTTGGAATCCAGGCTTCCATCTTGTTTACTCAGAAAAACAGCTCCGGGGGCACCTGGGTGGCTCAGTAGGTTAATCGACTGCCTTTGGCTCAGGTCATGATCCCCGAGACCCAGGATCGAGTCCCACATCAGGCTCCCTGCTCGGCAGGAAGCCTGCTTCTCCCTCTCTCACTCCCCCTGCTTGTGTTTCCTCTCTGGCTGTGTTTCTCTGTCAAATAAATAAAATCTTAAAAAAAAAAAAAAGAAAGAAAGAAAGAAAGAAAAGAAAAGAAAAGAAAAGAAAAGAAAAGAAAAGAAAAGAAAAGAAAAGAAAAGAAAAACAGTTCCAGGAGAAATGGGCAAAGGGCCCCTGGAAAACAAAGGCGAGCCAAGTTGGGGGAGATCCCCCATCAGGTAACTCCCTTAACCTCCTGTCCCAGGAGGTATGGAGAAGCAAATTAAGAATGGGCAGCCAGTTCCCGGTACTTAGGACCAGGTGGGAACATCCAATCAGTTAATCCCCTTAACACAAACAGGTATTTAGTACTGACATAAAGGTACATGCAACAACATTTCTGGTCGTTAGGTTAATGCATACAATGTATCAAGTTCACAAGTAGTTTGAGATCAAGTTTGAATCTTGGTAAAGAGTTCCTGATTGGTTACAGAGTAAAGTGACACGAATCACACTTTTTTCACATGAGTGGGAGCAAGGGTCCCAAACACGTATATCTTGGAGCTTAATGATGGGAAATGCTAATGATGGATATTTGGAAGAAAGGTAGGCAGGGACAAAGGGCCGTGCCCTAAGAAGAAACTAGCCTTAGAAGAATTTTACACCACCCTGGAAGGAGCCCTCCACCCTTTCCCACATGAGAGCTGACAAAACTTGATTGGATGACAGGTGCAGAGGGGGTTAATCCAATTAAAACAGTCCACCAACAAGCCCATAAAAACTCCTAGACTTAGAAACTCCAGTGTGGCAACCCTCTCGGGTCCCTATCCTCTTTGGGAGCTTTGTACTCTCACTCAATAAATGTTATTACAGCTCAATAAACTTTGCTGTGCTGCCCACCACTCTTCATCTGGTTTATCTCTTCATTCTTCAAAGCAGCCTGACCAAGAACATGCAGGGACCAAATGAAAAAATCCTGTAACATTAAGAGGGAAACCCAAGTTACGAAGCTCCCGTTATAGATGTGGGGTTTAGTAGTTTGTGGAGACATAGGCAAAGGGCCATGATGAAAAAAGCATGGGGACAAGAGACTGCAAATGTGTGGGGTCCACCACCCTTACCCTTATCTCTAGTCAGGGAGGTTCATCATAGGTCTACACAAGGCAGATAACACAATATACTACAACTAGAGGTATCAGCCATGCAATATTCATGAATTGCAAAACAAACCATGACATAATTGCCCTGCTTAAATCCTTTCCATCCCTCCCGCTACATGAAGAAAACATTGAAAAGCCCTGACCTGATGCGCAGTGACCTGTATTGTGCATATTCCAATAAAGTAATTGTTGGGCTGGTTGAGAGACAGTGGCACCCAAAATGGCGGACATTGCAGACTGGGTCAAGATGGCTGATCTTCCTGCCAAAGCAGCCATGGCCACCATGTCATCTCCAGTAAATTGAAACCTAGCCAGGAAACTGAAACTTTCCATAGGGGACTTTCCAGCCAAGGACCACCCACCATCATCTGGACTTTCCCCACCCCCAGCCAGTCACCTAGGGACATGATGTTCCCTTGCCTAATATGGAAAAAACCCACCCGAATCCGGACCAAGAACCAATAAGGCTTAAAAACCCCTGCATTTCCAAACCCAGGCACGACTTCCCCAATTCTCCTCTCCTGAGTTGTGGAACCTCGCCCGAGGGTGCTTACAATAAAGCTCACTCTTTGGACCCTGTTTGCCTTTGTGGTCTCCATTCCATTTGCGACAGAAAAACCTAACATTTGGTGCCAAAACCCATTCGCGATGGAAAAACCTAACATTTGGTGCCAAAACCCAGGAGACTGAGCCCCTGCTCCGGCACTGAGGCTCTCTCCTCCTCTCAAACGGACTGGGACTTCTCTCTTTCTCCATGCTATTCACAAGGGAAAACCTAACACTAATCTCATGTGTTCTCTCCTTTTCTAGCTTCATTCCCTCACACCAGTCTCCCCTTGGTTCCTGGAGTATGTTTGTCCTTTTTTGCATTGTAGCCTTGACATACGAAGGGTTTCTTTCAGACTGGACTGCTCATCCTCTTGACCTTGGCTAAGTCTTTTTTTTTTTTTTAATATTTTATTTATTTGGCAGAGAGAAACACAGCCAGAGAGGGAACACAAGCAGGGGGAGTGAGAGAGAGAGAAGCAGGCTTCCTGCCGAGCAGGGAGCCCAATGTGGGACTCGATCCCGGATCTCTGGGATCATGACCTGAGCCGAAGGCAGTCGCTTAACCAACTGAGCCACCCAGGCGCCCCAACCTTGGCTAAGTCTTATCCTTCTTGGTATTACTTCTCCATCCCAAGGCTCAATCCCTGCTTTGATGTTATTTTTGCTCCCATAACTTCCTCAACACTCATGGATTATGAAATTACTTTGTCTTTCATCCACCTACACAAGACCCATGACCATGTCTGTGCTCCACCACCTTATATGGGCCTAGAATTTGGAAGGCATTTAGTATTTGTTGAATGAATGAATGAATGAATGAATGAGTGAATGAATGAGGTTAAAGTCTCCGTGACAAGTGCTGAGCTGTCCCTGTCCATGCCAAAATGTAGTTGCCTGATGCAGAAGTCAAAGGAGCCTGGAAAACTAGCACTAACTGACTTGTTCTGTGGCCAACCTCCTTGTGACACTTTGGCAAAGAGAAAGATGAAAGGTGTTGCCACCAAGGCCCATAGCATGTATCTATGTGAAGATAGAGGGGGCGCATCTGGAGGCTGAGTACTACCCTACTTCACTTGTACCCTGCCTCAGATGCTTCAGTCTACAGAGGGATGTTTTCTGATTGGTGTGATGAGAGCAGGGAGGCTTTGATAATTCACACAAAGTTGCAGTAGGGGTTATCCAGGAACCTGTCAATAACCACAAGAGTGCAGACCTCTAAGCTGGTGATGACCAGAAAAAATCTGAGTTTCAGGCCCAGGATGGCTAAAGTTTATAGATCAAGTAAACTTGAGCCAACTCATTGGACCTCTGAGGAAGCCTTTAAATCATAGGACATTAGCCAGATCCAAAGCTAAAGCCTCCCTCAAGAACAGAAGTCAGTGGCACTTAGACAATATCTGCCTAAGAAGGAATGTACTGGTCACTTTAATGCAGTTTGGCCTTAATTTGGAAGGAAAAGCAAATGCCAGGGGAACCAGAAAAATAAGGCAAAGTGGAATAACCTCATCCCTTTTCTTTATCAAAACCAACATTCCCATGGGAAAGAGTGGCTTCCATTTCTGGTCAGAGCAGCAGTTTTGTAAGTTTATGTCCACTTCCTTCCCTGTCAGTCCCATGCAGACTGTCACCAAAGAATCCCTTGAGAAAAGTTGAAGCCCTCATTCCTTCATTCTCCTTTTCCCATGAAATACAGATAGACCTGAGTAAAATGAGATAGCACATGGAAGTTGTTTTATGAAATTGCAAAACTCATGACAGACTTTAAGTAATCTACCCCAAGGAAAAACTAAGAGGATGGAGAAATTGAAGATGATACTGACATTCTCTTTAGTAGTAGGAGCAGCCCTGTCCTGCCCATTTAATTTTGTAGCTAGCATACTGTGGAAGTCAGATCAGTAGCTCCCTTTTGCAAATGGTCTATTGCATTTGCTATTGACATTACAACCTGTTCCCTTTTCTCTCTCTTCTAGCAGTAGCCAGAACATTGACCAAACACTCTTGGAAGAAGAAACATATTCAAGGCCATTAGTCTGTGGTTGCACGTGTATTTGGGCCTCCAACTCGCACACACTCCAACCTGACAAGTGCAGAAGGTAAAGACATTGCTAGTCAGTCTGTTTCTGAGAGGTATCAACCTGTTGCTGAAAGATTTATCATCAGGGAAATGTGAGGTAGGAGAAGGCCTTTACTTGAACCAAAACTGGTCATTCAGAGTTCATACTGTAACTTGATCATTTATATATATGCACCTTCCACCAAGGAGAAGAGGATGCATGTGGGACCATCACCTCACTGAATGTGGTGTGGTCAAGCGACTATCTCATTTGACAGTGTTATAGACACTTTGTAGTGCAGCTTATGTGAATATTGCTTTTAACCTTTTGGGTTCTGTATGATCTCCAGTGAACAGGGCGAAATAAGGTTTTGCCTTCTTTAATCACCATCCACTGCAGATAGGATCGTATGGCTACTGCTTCCAGCAGACACATACCCCATGCACATTCAGATCTCTCGCCACCAACTCATGAAAGAGAATATGGCTGGGAGACATGAAAAGATGTCTAGAAAAGTCTAAGGATGGACTATAGCAAAGAAAACTCTTACAAATATTAATTGCCTATGTTCTTGAGATGTTCAGTGACATGAAACATATCAATGACCAGAAAAGGCAGTGACATCTTGGCACTGTTATAAAAATCAGAAACATCCATATACACAAAGTTTCATGCCTGCCAGAAAGTATTTATTCCATTTACTCACTTAATCTATGGATCTTTCTATTATTACTTCACAGATCAAGTAATGGAAGTCTATGGGATGATTTGCCCAAAGTCATAGCCCAGAACTGGGATTCAAGCCCCCTTTTGGATGCTTAAACCAGAGATCTATTCTCCAAGGCCTCCAAAACCACTTCTGAAGGTCATATATGAACCCAAACTTGAACCACTCAACTTTTACCCTCAGCCAGCGGACTCATAGTCATGATTGGTTCACATATGAATGGACACCCGATGATCCTGGGTTCACCATTCATACTGGAACAAGGTAGCACAGACTTGAGCCTGTACAGAGGTAAGTTAAGTGTGGCCATGAGAGGAATGCCCATAACCTCTTGTTGCTGAACTCTTCTTTTACCTCTCCAAGTCTTATTTGGGGTTCTCCAAAATCTTCCCTTTCTTACTTAAGATAATATGGAAGGTATGTGCTGTTGGTTCATTCAACACACATTCTCAATCAAGTTCTTCCTTGCCTTCCTCTTGGCTTTGCATGTAAGGGTGGCTATACAATGTAGTTCTAGCCAAGGAGGCAAAGACACAACTCCTTGGGCTTGATTATGGGTCCAAAAATAAGAAGGAGAGATGGGCCTTTCCTATTTCTTGCTGACTGGAAGAAGATGCTATGCCTCATGGGGTGGAAGACATCTGAAAAACATTAAAAAAAAATGACAGAACTAAAAGATCACTGAATAGGGGTATCAGCCCTGTAACAGTCTACCTCTAGACTTTCTTTTAAAGGCACCAATTCTATCAGATTACTGCCCCATCTTAATGACCTCATTTAGCATTCATCACCTCCTCTCATGCCCCATCTCCAAATGTGGTCACACTGGGGGTGAAGAGTTTCAGTATATAAATTTTGGAAAGGTGAGGGACACAAATTTCCATCCACAGGAGCTTGATTCTGCCTGCCTGGAGAATACTCTTTATGAGTATTCTCCAGAAGATCAGGGAGAAAATTAGGGACACTACCCTTCTAATTTAGCTCTTTAGACACTGTGTATTTTCCATCAAACATTCTAGTAGGAAAGGACATGCTTTCCTGGCATGGGGACAAAAATAGTACACATGAAGGGTATAGTAGTCGGGATCCTCTGTAGAACACCCAGCTTGTTCAACTTCAAGGAGACATCATATCTGGCCAACTGGTAATCCATTTCAACTGATCTGTTTCCAGTGCCAAGAAACCCATGGGAGAACCATGGAGAGCCACTACTAGGGGATAAAGGACAGGGTTCTAGGTGGGATATAAAATGCTGCCTGGGATCTATACTTGGGTCTCAACACATATAAATAAAAATGGGGATTTTTCAGGTGATTCTCAAATTGAGATCAGGGTCAGATATTTGCATTCTCATTTAACAGAAAAGAAAACCAAAAAGAGAATATGCCAAAGTCATAGGAAGAGCTCATGACAAAAACAGAGTTTCCCATGCCCAACACCACTGGCCCCAGCCACTATCAAGATCTGTGCATGGTAGTCCTGTCCTATGGGAGGCCTTGATCTAAGCACAAATCTTTTCTATTTATTTAGCTCTCTGATGCTTCAGTCTTGTTTTTAACAGTGTTAGCTACTGCTCAAGGGTCCTCTCCCAAAGTTTTCCTATGTACTAAAGATAACATACCTGAAAAAAAGAGACTGAAACTTTCAACATTAAAATTCAGATTGGCATAAGCCAAGAGCCCCCAGGGAAGGATAGTAAAAAAGTCAGAACTGCATGTTTCCACATCTGTTTTCAATGAGACTTATGTCAAATAATTGTATTATTTGACAAAATCAATCCAAAGAATTTACTTAGTTTTTTCAGAATGCCTTGAAATGTCATTAAAATTCACCTACTAGCACACAGATACAACGTACCACCTGTCCATAGTGTTAGATCAAATAAAAAGGCAGGGGTCTGGGTCTCCTGAATAGGAAGAGACTTGATCTGCTGCAGAAAGGGAGAGGCAATACTATGCTTACTAGCATTCCTGTTCCCACCAACCTGGGGCATGTGATCTCTTTTTAGCTTGACACCAATCAGAAAATGGCTCTGTTACAATATCCTCCCTGATAATGCAAATGAGACCTATCCCTGGAAAAGAGAACACCAACATGGGTCTGAGTACTCAAATGAGAGAAGTCATTACTGTTAGCAAGTCAACAGCAATAGTCATTTTACAGAACACAATTGAGAAAGTAAACATGCAAGAATAAGTTTCTAAAAGATGATTTGGAAACATGTATGGAAAGTCTAGAACAATGCAAGCACTTTGGTTGAGTGATTTCAGTTCTTTGAATTTACCCAAAGGTTATTTAAACATGTATAGGCAAGGGCGCCTGGGTGCCTCAGTTGGTTAAGTGACTGCCTTCGGATCAGGTCATGATCCTGGAGATCTGGGATCAAGTCCCACATTGGGCTCCCTGCTTTGCAGGAAGCCTACTTCTCCCTCTCTCACTCCCCTTGCTTGTGTTCCCTCTCTGACTGTGTTTCTCTCTGTCAAATAAATAAATAAAATCTTTTAAAAAAATTTTAAGAAATGTATAGGCAAGATATGTATTATTGAGATAGAGCCCTTCAGGGTTCTCTTGTGCTTCTACACATCTTGCTGTGCATGCCGAGAAGGCAACATTTACCACTCTACCTAGGCCATTTCTCAGGCTTATGCTTAAGGCATAAGTTAAATTAAAGGATGAGGTTACATCTCCTGGGGCGAAGAGCAGGCTTTCTACTGCTTATATAGAAGTGGACTACCCTAAACTCGCTGTGTGCACATGTTCCGTCTGGGTCCATGGAATCACTACTGTGGGGTTTGGGGGCCAGGAGAACCAGTGCACCAGCTGATGCCCAAAAGTTTTTTGTCTGCCAGCATCCATAACATAATACATGGCTTATTTCTGAGCTGGCAAGTAGGACAAAATCAAACCTGAAACTTAAAGCAGCATTGTTTAGTAAAAATAATGAAACTAAATGGCCTCTAAAGAGAATTGATTAATTATAGTACACACATACAAAAATATGGTGGATTCAAAACTACTTCAGTTTGTGTCTTTATTGACATATAAGACAATATAACAGTGTATTTTTGAGAAAAAAAATCAGTTAACTAGGAAATATATATAGAAGATCCACCTTTATATAAACATACATTTCAGTTTTACATAAAATTCCTGGATGATTCCATACAAAAAGAAATGTCAACTGCAGCTTTCTCTAGATGGTAGACTTAATAAGTTTTACTTTCTCATCTGTATGGTCTATTTCCCATCATGAACATGAATTACTTGTGTAACAAAATAATATTAATTGAAATAAAAGAATTGCTAGACAAAAAATGTGATAAAATACTGGTTCTTGAAACAAACTGTGAACAAGTAATATGCAAATACAGAGGAAAAACACAAATAGAAAAAACGCTTAACATCTCAAATTCAACACCTAAAAAACAAATAATCCAGTGAAGAAATGGGCAGAAGACATGAACAGACATTTCTCCAAAGAAGACCTACAGCTGGCCGTGTAGGACACATGAAAAAATGCTCCATATCACTTGCCATCAGGGAATACAAATCAAAATCACAATGAGATACTGCTTTACATCAGTCAGAATGGCTAAAATTAACAAGACAGGAAACAACAAATGTTGGCAAGGATGTGGAGAAAGGGGAACCCTCTTGCACTACTGATGGGAATGCAAACTGGTACAGCCATTCTGAAAAACAGTATGGAGGCTTCCTCAGGACATTAAAAATAGAGCTACCTAATGACCCAGCAATTGCACTACATATATTTACCCTCAAAGGTACAAATGTAGTGAAAAGAAGGAGCATATACATCCCAACGTTCATAGCAGTAATGTCCACAGTAACCAAACTGTGAAAGGAGTCAAGATGTCCTTCAATGGATGAATGGATAAAGAAGTTGTGATTCATATATACAATAGAATATTACTCATCCATCAGAAAGGGTGAATATCTACCATTTGCATTGGCATGGATAGAACTGGATGATAGTATGCTAAGCTAAATAAGTCAATCAAGAGAGTCACAGTTGGGGCACCTGGGTGGCTCAGTTGGTTAAGCGACTGCCTTCAGCTCAGGTCATGATCCTGGAGACCCGGGATCAAGCCTCTCATCAGGCTCCCTGCTCTGCGGGAAGCCTGCTTTCTCCCTCTCTCACTCCCCCTGCTTGTGTTCCCTCTCTGGCTGTGTTTCTTGCTGTCAAATAAATAATATCTTTAAAAAAGAGAGAGAGTCACAGTTATCATATGGTTTCACTCATATGTGGAACATCAGGAATAGTGCAGGGGACCATAGCGGGAGGGAGGGAAAATTGGATGGGAAGAAATCAGAGAGAGAGATAAACCATAAGAAAGACTTGACTCTGGGAAACAAACTGGGATTTGTGGAAAGGGAGGTGGGTGAGGGGATGTGGTAACTGGATTATGGTCCTTAAAGAGGGCACATGATATATTCAACTAATGAATCATTGACAATTATATAAAAAACTAATGATGTACTATACCTTCGCTAATTGAATTCAAATTAAACAAAGAAAGAAAGAAAAGCAATAAGGATCCTGATAGGACATAGCTCTTCACATGGTTCAGATGATAAACCACAGAGCCTAAAAGCAGAGAAATAATAGGAAAGTCCCTTATTAGACACTATCCACCTATAACATCAAAGATGAGTGTCATAACCTACTTTTTAAAATCTACCTAAGTATATCTAGTGTTTTAATGGGTACTAAGACAGTCTGTCTTAGCTATTGCGAGTAATGTTACATGCGACATGGGATTGGAGACATCTTGTCAATATCCTATTTTCATTTCCTTTGGATAAATACCCAGAATAGGATTGCTCGATGATATGGTAGTTCTCATTTTAATTTGTTGAGGAACCTCCATACTGTTTTCCATGGTGGTTGCACCAATTTATATTCCTACCAACAGTGCCTGAGAGTTATATTTTTTCCACATCCTCACCAACACCTGTTATCTCTTGTCCTTTTGATAACAACTATTCTAACAAGTTTCAGGTGATATCTCATTATGGTTTTGATTTGCATTTCTGTGATGATCAGTGATTTGAGCCCCCTTTCATGTACGTGTTCACTGTCAGTCTTCTTTGGAAAAATGTCTATTCAGTTCCTCTGCCCATTTTTAAATTGGATTATTTAGGGTTTTTCTCTTGAGTCTTATGAGTTATTATACACTTTTATAATATTTTGGATATTAACCTCTTATCAGATAATGTGATTTGCAAATATTCTTTCCCATTCCATAGGTCTCCTTTACATTTTGTCTACAATTTCCTTTGTTGCAGAGAAGTTTTGATGTTTACTGCAGCATTATTCACAATAGCTGAGATATGGAAACAACCTGAGTGTCCATCAGTGGATAAATGGATAAAAAAGTTGTGGTATATGTATACAATGGAATATTATTCAGCAATGTGAAAGTAAATCCTGCTGGTTCAGACAACGTGGGTGGACTTTGAGGTCATTATGCAAAGTAAAATAATCCTGGCAGAGAAAGACAAATATTTCATGGTATCACTTACATGTGGAATTTTGAAAAAAAGAAAAGAAAAGAAAAAAAGTCAAAAGAAACAGAGACTAGAAAATAGAAAAGTGGTTGCCAGGGACTAGGGTGAGGGGTGGGGGAAATATGGAGAGGTTGGTAAAAGAGTACAAATTTTTAGCTATACGATGAATAAAGTCTAAGGGTTTAATGTAAAATGATAAATACAGTTGATAAAACTGTATTGTATAATTGAAAATATCTTATAATTTTACATGTTGATTATACCTCAACTAAGCTGAAATTTCACAAAAAGAAAATCTGTCACATCTATGAGTTATAACATAATTTATACGGAAGTCTGAGGCTGGCCTTCAGTCTCACTGATTTCATCTCTACATGTGTGCCTTTTGAATCTCTTAGGTCCCTCCCTTCCAGCTCATGTCACTGCTCTGGCCTGAACCTCAGTCTTCCCCATCTTTTTCCTGGACATCACCATGATCACTGATCTGGTCTGTCTCTGTCGTACCTGTAACTGCTGACACATGATTAAAACAACACATCAGAGAATGTCACTTTTTTGCCTCAAACGCTTCCATGCCTCCCAAATACCAACAAAATGGTCTGGCAGGCAAGGCCCACGTAATCTGCTCCAGATATCTCACCACACTTCTTTCTTGTCCTCTGTGCCCAGCTCTACAGACTCATTTATTGGGGCGAGGAGCCCCTTTCTTACAGAACCCTGACCCTCTCAGGCAAATGTTTCTTTCAGGATTTAGCTCTTGCAGGAATTGTGTCCTAACCACCTCCCCAGGTTGGAGTCCCTCCTTGGAGTCCCAACTAGATCATATGCAAATTAATCAAAGCACCTGTCATCATTTTCTTTTATTTGTTCCATACCATTTTCCCCCATTGGCTTTTGAGCTCTTTGTGGGAAGGGACATATCTTAATTATACCTATATTATCAACATCTAGTCTTATTCTTGACACAAAAGAGAGTATCTATGCTATAAACTAAAAAATGAAGTTAAAACCTAAGAGTCTGAGTTTGGTCATACCCAGAAAACCTTTATTCTCAAAGATCCAAGTTAAGAAGCCCTCCTGACAGACTCTGAGTGTGTTGCCATCAATATTTTGTTGCCCCAAAAGACTAATGTAGTTGATACTTACCTGAAAAGAATGTTGCTTTGGAAACAGTTGTTTCTGTGTGCCACAGGGCAGCCTCTCTGCTGCCATTGGAGAGAGAACCCCTTGGGAATGTCCACATCCAAGGGAAGAGAGCCAACAGGAAGAACTGACACTGTACTAGCATATGCTGTGTGCTTTATAAGATTATCATGGGGAACTGAACACACAGAAATACTCTAAGCTTTTCCTATAATTTATTAATAGAGACGTTCAAGAACAAAAGCAATGTGAACTTGGGAAAATCAAAGCAGATGTAGAAAAAGCAAATAAAAGTCTCTAGATATAACTGATCCAATAGGATGTGGGACGGAATCTGATATCAGGTTTATATATTTCATTTAATTTCTTTTAAGGATTTTATTTATTTGTGTGTGTGTGTGTGAGAGAGAGAGAGAGAGAGAGAGAGAGAATGTTAAAAGGTGGGGGGAGCATGAACAGGGGAGGGGAAGAGGGAGAAACAGTCTCTCTGGCAGGGAGCCTGATGTGGGGCTGGATCCCAGGACCCTGGGATTATGACCTGAGCCAAAGGCAGATGCTTAACTGACTGAGCCACACACATGCTCCTCTGTATTCTATTTAAAATGTCTCACTCGGACGGACTCTAAAGATAGATCTAATGTAAATTCAGAATTTTCTTTACTTCTTCGGTGTGATCCCTTACGTTAAGCAGGGCATAATAAAGTGTTTACCAGAAGGTCAAAATGTCGAGTCAGACCCTGTGACATGACAGAATTGATAAGCCATTTCTAACACAAAGATTTTTGCCAAAAAAGGCTCTGAAACAACCAGCAAGAGTGGAGTTTACAGGGCTATCACAAGAAGGACAAGCCATCCTGTCACTAACGATGCTTTCTCTTCCTGATACTCACACGCTGAGGTGGCCTCCCTCAGCTGGTTAGAGAAGTAGCTAGAATAAAAGCATAACTTAGCATCTTCTGGAAGGAACTGGGTCTTGGGTGCTCATCCACATAGCTAGAAGCAGGCCTTCTGGACACTTTGCATCACAGGGGCTCAAGAGGAGGGCTCTGAACTTGGTTAGGTCTATAGGCAAGGGCAGCCAGCTCTCAAAGTAAGAGTCCGCACGTGTCTTGCAGTCAGTCTACCCCAGACCTCCACAAATGTAGCAACAACTTTCTTGTTGCTTGAAGCTTTGCTTCAGAGAACACTTTTGCTCCTCTTGTTTTTTTCAACAATTCATACATTACTCAGTGCTCATCAAGGTAGGTGTACTCTCTTCTCTACCTATTTCACCCACCTCCTCCACCTGTCCTCTGGCAACCGCCAGTTTGTTCTCTGTATTTAGAAGTCTGTTTTTTTTTTTGTTTGGCTCTTTTTCCTTTGTTTTGTTGTTGCTCTTTGTTTTGTTTCTTAAATTTCACATATGACTAAAATCATACAGTATTTGTCTTTCTCTGACTTAGTTCACTAAACATTATACCGTCTAGGTTCATCCATATTGCTGCAGATGGAAAGATCTCATTCTTTTTTATGGTTGGATAATATTCTTTCTTTCTTTTTTTAAAGGTTTTATGTATGCATGTATGTATGTATGTATTTAAGAGAAAGAGAGAGGTAAATGAGTGGGGGGGGGGCAGAGGGAGAAAGAGGGAGAAGCAGATTCCTTGCTGAGACGGAAGCCTGATGTGTGATCATGACCTGAGCTGAAGACAGATGCTTAACCAACTGAGCCACCCAGGTGTCCCTTATTGGGTAATATTTCATATTATATATATATATATATATATATATATATAATCACATCTTCTTTATCCTTTCATCTATCTGCACTGCAGACACACTTGGGATGCTTCCATATCCTAGACACTGTAAACAAGGCTGTAATAAACATAGAGATGTATATATCTTTTTACAATTCATGTTTTCATTTTCTTTGGACAAATACCCAGTAGTGGGATTACTGGATCATATGATATTTTTATTTTTTATTTTTTGAGGAAACTCCATACTGTTTTCCACAGTGGTCATACCAGTTTTTATTCCCAATAACAATGCATAAGCATTCATTTTTCTCTACATCCTTTCTAATACTTGTTATTTCTTGTATTTTTTTGTTTTAGCCATTCTGACAGGTATAAGATGGTATCTCATTGTTGTTTTGATCTGCATTTCCCTGATGATTAGTGATGTATCTTTTCATGTACCTATTGTCCCTATATATGTCCTCTTTGGAAAAATGTCTATGCAAGTCCTCTGCCCATTTTTTAATCAGATTATTTGGGGCCTTTCGGTGTTGAGTTGCATGAGTTCTTTATATATTTTGGATATTAACCCCTTACTGAATGTAAGATTTGAAAATATCTCTCCCATTCATGGGTTGCTTTTGATTATTCCATCTTGGCTTATTAATCATTAAGCTCTATATCCTCTTCATACCCCTAGCCAATCAGACTTTTTGTCTTATGATCAGCATGACTTCTTTTCTGACAGTCCCAAGAGAACTTTGTTGTATTATTTGATGTCTCTTCTGACCTCAGAAGCTGATTACTACCTCTGAACTGGTTGGATCAAGGTTGGAAACTAATATGTGGATACCACACTATATCAATTTCTCTGCTACTCAGAGCTAGAACTATCCATCATGATTACACACACAAAGGAAGCATAACCAACTGATCATGATTTATTGTGCCCAGCTCAGGTCTAAGTTTAGCCCTGATAATAAGATGAGGCCGTCTTGAAGCAATTCTCCCAGCTGACTAGGCAAATACTGTTCTATTATTCAATTCAAAGTCTTGGGTATGGTTCAGTTTGTGACTTAGTCTATAGGTGTTGTGAATGACTTGTTGCAAAAAAAGGGGGGAGTTATTTCATAAATATTTCAGAGACATCTAGATATCTCATTTCATTCTTTCTAGTTTTACAAAAGCAGGTAAGACCCAAATATATAGACAAAAGAAGGAATTTGTTTCAAACCTTATAGAATGGTATAATGAGTACATTTTTTATTTGGAAATTTTCTAGGTTCATGAAAGAAGAAAAGAAAAACGGGTGGGTTACATAGAAACTTATTAAGTATCATCTATTATTAAAATTATGCCCTACAAATTGGAAATATTCATTGTTTAGCTTTTCTTTATTGCTTTCAGTATTAGGCTCTGTATTAGGGAAGAAATAGTGAAGGAGTGACTTTTTGTGGCTATTATATGTATTTCTATATAAGAAATCACTGTTTTATTTCCAGAAATTCACAAAATTTGAGAAAGGACATTCAAAGCTACTTAGCCAGAATTTAAACAAGTACATCAGCAATATCATTTTGATTGAGGGTGGGAGTGTGTGAGATTGGGAAATGGGGAGGAGGTTACTTTATTTTAATTGCTTGGGTGTGGGAGGATCTGGTTATCAGTTTTCTATGAAATGCACTCCATGCTGAGGGGTTCTGTGTTCATCTTAGTCATTAAATCAAGATTCTGTGATTCTCATAACTTACACATGAACTTAGTGACTTACAATAACACTTTACAATCCAATTTCAACTTGCTCTTTTCCAGCTGTGACAGGATGATAACATCCCTGCCCCCAGGAGCCTACAAGCACCTTTCCCACGCCAGTTAAATCATACTCTGGCCCATGCAGAAGCAGTAGCTATTGAGCAGCACAGGGTTCTGTAGTAATGGGAGAGAAAGCACAGGGCATGTCAGTTCTCACCCCATCTGGGCAACAAAAGGGATCTTCTGAGTAACTCCTAGGTTGTGCTTTATAGATACTGAGCCCAGGGAAGGATGTATTTGGTCATGGCCAGGGTCATGTGCTAGTGATCAACAAATTTCCAAAAGATGGAAGAAATATGGTGGATGCCTATGTACATCTCTCTGAATAGGAGAAAGGGAGCTAACAAATATCTCTGGACTGGTGAAATAGCCTCTGGAACAGTTTCACATGCTTCCTTTCCAAGTTCTTTCAACCAAACTATGAATCTTTTCCAACATGGCAGTCTACTTCTCTATGCAAAGGCAAGATTTTAATCACCCTTAATAGAATTATTAACTTCTAACGAGGCACAAGAGGACAATCCATAACCAGAAAGGAAATATTGCTATCATAGAATCACTAATATATGTTTAGAGGATGATGCAAAACAGGTTTGTTTACTCATTTTCATTTTTTCCATTATTGTAGAATCTTTCTCTTGAGTCCTCTCTTTCCTGGTCTGCCTTCATAGTGTTTATTTATGTCCTGCTTCCCTCCACCCAGAACCCTGGCTCCCAATCAGCTGTCCCATTTAGCTTCACCACCTCTGGAAATTATGTCAAATCTATAAAGTCTTATTTATCCTTAGAAGTAGGTTTAGGTTTTTCATAATTAAAATACACATGACAAAACTTTGCTAATATTGTACACTTCTTACTGTATAGCCTTCATCTTCTGTGCAAAAACAACCTGATCTCTATTCTCTAATTAAACTAAAAAAGAAAGCTCCTGACTGAGAGATGGATGGAAAAGAAAAGAAGAGAGCTATGGGGGAAAAGACAATGGGTCTTATCTTGTGGCATTTGAAATTAGGCCAGTACCATGACTAAATTCTCACAACCTTTTTTGGATTTTCAACCAACTGTCTTCTTTCAGTCATGGTATCTGCAAATTAGTGAGGTTCAGTTAATGTAAATAACTTTTATTTTTATTTACCATTATCCATTTTAAAATGAAGTATTCAATCTGTGGTAGTAGCTGTATAGGTTGATTATCAGTTTTTCCAAAGAGGCTAAATTATCTTTCAGAAGTAGAATTGACAAATTCTTGGAACTGAAACCAGCCAAAACACAAAAGTATTTATTGTGTTCATTTGTTTTAGTTTGAATACATAACACTTTAAAAGAAACACAATACGCAACCCAATTAATATGATTCATAGAGTTGTCATTAGAAATTGGCCAATAATCATGCTGAAGTGAAACAATTTTTATTTTGAAAATTACCAAATGTTCTTTTTTCTTGTTATTTATTCTCTGCCTCTTTTCTCAGATTAATTGATGATGGTAGAACTAAAACAAATGAATTAATGAGGAAAGAAAAAAGAAAATAAGAGGATGATTAAAGAGTGTAAATTCACAGGCCATATAAGCTTACACAGTTGCAAACATCATTAAATTTAGTTCTAAGGCTTCTGGCAGCCAAAGCAAAACAAGGGAGATATGGGCCATTACGCTGTTCTTATGAGATAAGGAGAAACACACTAGTTCCTCAGGAAAGCAGATGTATTTTTCTTGTATTAATTTCTCAAGGAAATCACACTGACGGGGCCTCATACAGGAAACACTGAGGGATGTCATGCACAGTACATTCAACTGGAGTTCTTCAGGCAAGATAAAAGGCACAAAATTAAAATGCAACTGAATTGAGGCAAATTTTAAGTCCAAATATGAAACTTGCTGTGAGTCCAGATCAGCTCACGGTGTGAATGGAGTACTTAACTTTTAGACGACTTTTTTGTTAAGGTTGGTAACCAACACTATAAATGTTGCCTTTGAGTGGGGACATTGAAGCCCAGTGGTGTGATGAAATGGTTGAAAGCAGATCAATTACTCTCAACCAACACTCAACCACAACATAAGGATCGATCACAATCAAGCTACAGGTGAGCAGTGGTCATGCTCTTTATGAATGGCTCTCCCACCTCCCCTCAGACCTGTATTTTTTTTTATTCTTAATTTTACTTTTTTATTTTTACCTGGAGGTAAACGCAGACATGAATTCTTATAAAAAGTCATTCCCAGCATATAAAGAATTGAAAATACACCTTCTGCAAACAAAGAAGACTATATGCTTGGGGCCTACCAAGCTGGGATCATTCCCATGGAGTTACACAGACTGAGATTGGGACAGATTTGGGGGACAAAGCATGCTCACTTGGTGCTGCAAACAATTGACTCTTTCCATAATGTGAGTTTTGTGATGTGTTGTGACAAGGTCGCGTCCAGAGGAAGCCAAGTGCCTACGACACTTGAGGCCCTTGTCTAGATTGTACTTTACTGAGCCCTTCTCCAGAATCTGGGTCTCAGAACCAGACCTCTTAGTGATCAGCACAGTCAACACTAATGTCCCTAGAAAGATTGAATGTACTTCTGTTTTAGGATATAATGTAATATTTAAAATTAAGTTTAAATTTTAACAAGTTCCTTTATGTTTCCTCTCATATACTTCCCTTTTGACTTAAATGGGGTTATCTCTCTACACAAAAAGACCTTCCCAACCAGGAACTACATGGGAAAGGTCTTTGGTTATTTAAACACAGAGAGGCAAATCTTTTTCAATTTATAAATGATTTATTGGTAGGAAATACAGATGTCCTTCTTGAGAGAAGGTTAATAAGACATTTCAGTCAGGATGCCTGGGTGGCTCAGTCAGTTAAGTATCTGCCTTCAGCTCAGGTCATGATCTCAGGGTCCTCGGATCAAGTCTTGTGTTGGGCTCCTTGCTTAACAGGGAGCCTGCTTGTCCCTCTGCCTACCACTCCCAATTTGTGTTCTCTTTCTCTCTCTCTCTCTCATAAATAAATAAATATGTATATATAAATAAATACATAAAATATTTTATAAAAAGACATTTCAGTATCTTCAAAACTACAAAGAATACTATATAGAATATGGAAACTTCTCTGAAAACTCATAATACCATTTGTCCAATTCAGTATTCAGTGAGTTGAGAGATATCACTTCAAGATTTCAAGTGAAGTAAAGGACTTGTTCCTGATAAGTCCGAGATAGCCCTCCTGATGATGGTCCTAATCAGGCTAGATGAGTAAGTCAGCTTCATACAAAGGCACAATCTAAATCTGCATTTGACATCTTTTCAAAGGATTAAAATATTGAATAATATAAAGTGTTGCTATGTTTGACCTATTTTTATATATATTGATGATTTGGAACTGTTTCTACATCATATAGAGGTGTATGCACTGCCAGAATGAGGAAAATAAGTTCACACTAATGGTCGCATATAACAAGTGACTACGATATTGATCTGTGTAAGTATAACTGAAGTCCTGATTATGTTGGTAATATTTCCCTATACTTATCCCATAGAGTACCATTTAACGTTATTAAATTTTGAATGCAAATAAATTTGGAAAGAATTATTTCATTTAATTTAACACAGCTCTTCTTAAGGAGAACAACATGAAAACATTCTTCCTAGTACAAATTGGCTCCAGGTAAGGCATGAAAACATACCCTACTGTTCAGGTTTCTGGAGACAATTATTTTCATTCCTAAAAGCAGAGAAACAAAATTGATGTTAAAAAGCTATATAATTGGAGTCTAATATCCAAACAGACAATGCATTAGTTGCATTAGGAAGAGTAAAAATCAGCAAATATCTCAATCTCTTTGGAAAGTGGATTTGGGACAGGATATGTTCTTGTTTAGTGAGCTGAGGAGCTTGGTGACAGTCTCCACTTGGGCAGCCAACAATACTTTTACACCTGCCAAAAATACTCTCTTACTTCTGGGTACAAAAACAAAAATATTTGGAAATAAAATAAGCATAATACATGCATGTGGGAATAACTCACATAATATTTAGGTAAATTTTGAAATGGTATAACTCAGAAGAGACAACTTGTGAAAGCACAGGATAGAGCTGTGCTGCTTCCTTATTAATTGAAATTCCCAGGAATTTCAGGGCAGGATACTAGAAATACAGTCATCTCCAGATGATACACCTGGAAACCAGCCTGAAAGAGAGATACATAGATTTGAAAATAAACAGGCTGGGGCTGATTAAGGTAGAAAAGTTTCCAGAAGCTAGTCCACAACACTCCTATCTGATAAGCACATTGAATTCTGCTGTGTTCCTTACCAAAAGTCAGCCTAGAGCCATTGTGTGATCTGTCCAGGAAAGGCCGAATAACCCACCTATTCCCCATTGAATTGCATACTATTTTCATGACATTGATGAGGACTTGTCAACTCAGATTTTTTTTTACTAGCACTGCCAGTGTGATGCCTATCTAGCCCAAACTCACTATTTTCTTGAGTTAATTGTTATTATTATTGCTGTGCATGACTTGTCTTTAAAGGGATCCCTTTAGTAGGAGTTAGGAATCTTGGGGAGCACTGTATTGAACTATTGTTAGCACTCAACCTGAAACATATAGAGACACAAATTGTCCCATGAGGAAAAGGGACAACAAGCACCCTACTTCTGTTCTATCTTAGGCTTTTGTTGCATTTGAAGCAAATACAGAAAAACTTGGGTTTTCTGAGTTCTTTCCTCCCTCTTTAATAATAAGGGGTGGAAGATAAAGTCCAACCTAGCAGCGATGCCAAGGGCAGGGAGTGGAGTGACTAATAACAAAGAAGAAAAGAAACAGATGAGGGTCCTGGAAGCATCGTGAGTCCTCAGTGAAGTAGTCACTCCTCCACCCTTTTTGGAGGGCTGAGTGGGTTTCTGTGTGTGAACCCATCTGCCTCAGGGCCTTCACTCAGAGAGTGCCCATGTGTAGACAGGAAGTTCAGCCTTAAAAGACAATTAACTTAGACTTGGTAAACTTTACTGCAGTTTAAAACCATTCAAGATTTTTCAAGTCTTTCTAAATATATTGAATTCACTCTGTAATTTAAAGTGACGTGCTATGGGTGGGGAAGGGGAAAATTCACATCCAGTTACAGTCAACCATAATAATGTTATTTCATATGTCATCTGTATGTACACAGTATTTTTCCCTTTCTTAAGAGAGTACCCCAATTTTTCAAGAATAAACAGTTGACTTCAAAAATCCTTATGGTAATACTTTTAAGATATATCTGTTCAGATAAGTTGTCATATCACCAGTAACATGTGGAGTTGCTGTTGAACACTCACTGCAACACATATATATGTTTGTGGACATTAACGTTCTGGAAGAGAAGTAATGTGCTGGCATGCTAGGATATATTACAAGAAATATAAAATGACATGTAATACTAAAGATTTTATTTTGAAAAAAGGAAAGAATATCTACAAACATAAAGAAAGGTTGGAAGAAGAACAAGTGAAAAAAGACACTTCAAACTTTACCAAATTGATGTGCCATATATGTGTAATATTTCTCTTTAAAAGTATATTTTTAGTGCCACTAAGATGCAGGCCTCGAAATTTCCAACATCTCTTAGATTCATGGGACATTTGAAAGTATTTACAGTATCTGGAATGCTTATATATTGTGCAAGTCTGGTTTCAAATATTCTTGTTTGGACTTGGAATCAAAATGGAGCATCCTTCTAATGGCACTAATTGTACTCTTTTTGCAAATACTGATGTCATTTATGTTCAATGACTGCTGCAAGAATAAACCTGTGTAGGTCCATTTCTGGGCTCTCTATTCTGTTCCATTATCCTCTATGGTCAATTTATCTTTGACAAAGCAGGAAAGAATATCCAATGGGAAAAAGACAGTCTCTTCAACAAATGGTGTTGGGAACACTGGACAGCCACATGCAGAAGAATGAAACTGGACCATTCTTACACCATACACAAAGAGAAACTCAAAATGGATGAAAGACCTAAATGTGAGATAGGAAATCATCAAAATCCTAAAATGAACACAGGTAGCAACCTCTGTGACCTCAGCCTCACCAACTTCTTGCTAGACATGTCTCCAAAAGCAAGGGAAACAAAGCAAAAATGAGCGATTGGGACTTCAAGATAAAAAGCATCTGCACAGCAAAGGAAACAGTCAACAAAACCAAAAGACAACCTACAGAATGGGAGAAGATATTTGCAAATGACATATCAGATAAAGAGCTGTTATCTAAGATCTATTAAGAACTTACCAAGGCAAACACCCAAAGAAAAATAATCTAGTCAAGAAATGGGTAAGATGTTTATTTTCTTTAGAATGTTATTACCCAAAGTGGGGACCGAAGTTGGAACATTAGCCCTACAACAGGCTCTTTGGAAAATGGGTTGCATTATTTGGTAAGTTTGGAAAAGGCTGCATTCCTTAAGTTCCTCTTGAAAATTCACAATCCATAAAAGTTCTGAGAAGTCCTGGCTAAAAAGACTGCATAGTAATGAACACAGGACGACCATAATTACCAATACTGTTTGTATATTGAAAGTCACTAAAAGAGCAGAGTTTAGAAGTTCTCAACACAAGCAAATAAAGCTGTAATTATGTGAGGTGATGAATATTAGCAACTGTATTATGATAAACATTTCATAATTTTAAAAAAAGAATAAACCTGTGTGGGAACAAAAAAATTGACATGAATGTAAGATCTATATTTGTCAAGTCTCAGCTTCCAAAATAATTGCAGAGACCACTATGAGAAACAACTTTGAAGCATAGAGTTCAAATGAGGTGCTATGCCCTTTTGTGGGTAGTTGTTTTTTTCTACTTCACAAAGGGTTCAGAATCTAATGGTCATTATTGGCAGTTGGGCAATGTAGCATCAAAGGTTTCTGGGGGAGCAGGGTTATTGCCAGATTTGACACTAAATCTATTTATGGGTTATATTCCAGTACCAGCGACATGAATCATGGAATGATGGAGAAAGTCATCTATTAAATGTTTTAGTGATCTATCTTGCAACCACTTTGGAACACAATTACGGGTGGCAATTTTTTTAAGAGATAGCTGTGCTGGTATTTTCACGCATAGAAGAAATGGCATGACTATAACAAATAAATAACTAAACTGTAAAAATTATTTTGTTTTCCATTCATCTACTTGTGCAATGACACAGAACCACCAAGACATCCGTGAAGTTTCTTTGTAGAAACAAACCAGCCTAAGGGTATGTCTTGTGTTTTCCAAGCACATAATGAGAGAGCATTAGTCATTTCCTTGCCGTCTTCAAAATCCAATAGAGGCTTCACTAGGTAAATGAGAGACACAGTCATGCTGCATAGTGAGTGAGCAGGATAAAATCTCAAGAGTTCCTGCTGATACTCTTTATGATTTCACCAAGAAACTGCTGACTGAACTTGAGACTCTGAACAAGCAATATGTGAAGGCTAAGGCAGAGTTGTAAACTGCCTACTTGAGCACTGATAACATCCCTCAAGACATACAGAGAGGTCCTTGGTGAAGAGTGGTAAACAGGCATTTAAAAAACTCTTTCTCCACATCCTCTCCAACATTTATTGTTTCCTTTCTTGTTACTCTTTGCCATTCTAACTGGTGTAAAGTGGTATCTCAATGTGGTTTTGATTTGAATTCCTCTCATGGTTAATGATGATGAACATTTTTTCATGTGTGTCATGGCCATTTGTATGTCTTCATTGGAGAAATGTCTGTTCATGTCTACTGCCATTTCTTGACATGAGTATCTGTTTTCTGGGTTTTGAGTTTGAGAGGTTCCTTACAGATCTTGGATATCATCCCTTTGTCTGTAGTGTCATTTGCAAATATCTTCTCCCATTCCGTGGGTTGCCTCTTTGTTTTGTTGACTGTTTCCTTTATGGTGCAGAAGCTTTTTATCTTTTTTTTTCCTTATGTCAGATGGATCATGTGCCAAGGTCATAACAAGGTTTCAGGGAGGAGCGTGTCACACAAAAGCCTGAGCACCCAATCATCACGCTTATAAACTACAAAAGGATCAGAAGCTTTTTATCTTGATGAAGTTCCAAAAGTTCATTTTTGCTTTTGTTTCCTTTGCCTTTGGAGACATGTCTTGAAAGAAGTTGCTGTGGCCGATGTCGAAGAGGTTACTGGCTATGTTCTCCTCTAGGATTTTGATAGATTCCTGTCTCACATTGAGGTCTTTCATCCATTTTGAGTTTATCTTTTTGTGTGGTGTAAGAGAATGGTCAAGTTTCATTCTTCTATACGTAGTTGTCCAGTTTTCCTAGCACCATTTATTGAAGAGACTGTCTTTTTTCCACTGGATAGTTTTACATGCTTTGTTGAAGATTATTTGACCATAGAGTTGAGGGTCCATATCTGGGCTCTCTACTCTGTCCCATTGGTCTATGTGTCTATTTTTGTGCCAGTACAATGCTGTCTTGGTGACCACAGCTTTGTAATAAAGCTTGAAATCAGGCAACAGACGTAGTGAAAAGAAGGGCCATATGCACCCCAATGTTCATAGCAACAATGTCCACAATAGCCAAACTGTGGAAAGAGCCAAGATGTCCTTCAACAGACGGATGGGTAAAGAAGATATGGTCCATATATACAATGGAATATTAACCATCAGAAAGGATGAATACCCAACTTTTGCATCAACATGGAGGAGATTAAGTTAAGTGAAATAAGTCAAGCGAGAAAGTCAGTTATCATATGGTTTCACTTACTTGTGGAACATAAGGAATAATATGGAGGACATTTGGAGAAGAAAAGGAAAAGTGAATTGGGGGAAATCATAGGGAGAGACAAACCCTGAGGGACTGTGGACTCTGAGAAATGAATTTTGAGGGTTTTAGAGGAGATGGGGGTAGGGAATGGGTGAGCCTGGTGGTGAGTATTAAGGAGGACACATATTGCATGAAGCAATGGGTGTTGTACATAAACAATGAATCTTGGAACACTGCATCAAAAAACTAATGATGCATTTTATGGTGACTAACATAACACAATTTAAAAAAAGGGGGGTCCGAATAGAAAAAAGAAAAAAAAACCACCACAACTCTTTCCAGTAATTAGTGGACCATTAAGCTAATTGAACAGAAAATTCAATGTCCACACATGACAAAGAATACAGGCTTTATATAATTAGTTTAGGAAATTCATTAACAACATCAGGAACAATAAAAAAGAATAGCAACAATAACAAATTCTGTGGAGGGGGTGAAATTTGAGTTCCAGAGATGCTGCGTTATATATTTTAAAAGTTCTATTTTCTTTTTCTTTTTTTTTTAAGATTTTATTTATTTATTTGACACACAGAGAGATCACAAATAGATGGAGAGGCAGGCAGAGAAAGAAGGGGAAGCAGGCACCTTGCTGAGAGAGAGCCCAATGTGGGGCTCCATCCCAAGACCCTGAGATCATGACCCGAGCCAAAGGCAGAGGCTTAACCCTCTGAGCCACCCAGGTGCCCTAGAAATCTGATTTTCAACAAAAAAATATGAGACATGCAAAGAAATAAAATATGGCTCATCCATGAGAATAGAAGTAGTCCATGAAACTTGTGAAGGAGCCCAGACATTGAACTTACTAGAAAAAGTCTTTAAATAAGATAATTTAAGTATGCTTTAAGCTAAAGAAAACCATGTCTAAAAAAAATAAAAGTATGAGAATGATGTCTCATTAATTGTAGAGTTTCATTGAAGATAGAAATTATAAAAATAGTCAAAGAGAAATTCTCGAGTTAAAAAGTACAGTAACTGAAAGGAAAAATTTACTAGAAGGGAGCAACAGCAATTTGAGCCAGTAACAAGAAGAATTAGCAAGCATGAAGATAGTTTAGCTGAGAGTTCAAATCTGAAGGACAGAAAAAGGAGAGAATGAAGAAAAATGAAGAGTCTCAGAGACCTTTGGGATACCATCCAGAGTACAAACATATGTATAATGGGAGTCTCAGAAGGAGAGAAGTGAGAGAATGGGACAGAAAGAATATTTGAAGATATAATGTATGAAAAATTTCCAAATTTTATGCAAAATATTGGTCTATATCTCCAAGAAATTACAAATAGGATAAATTCAGGTACCCTAATCAAAACACATCAGAATCAGACTGGCAAAATACAAAGAAAAAAGAGGATCTTGAAAGAAGCAAGAGAGAAACAATTTAACTTTTACTAGGAAGAATCATCAATAATATTAATAGCTAATGTCTCATTAAAAACATGAAGACCAGAAAACATTCGAATAACATTCACAAAGTACAGAAAGAAAATGAGAATTTTATATCTAGGATATTTTGTTCATAAAAATAAGATTAAAGAAGACATTTCCAGATAAACAAAGCTGAGAGAATATGTCACTAGCTAACCTGCCCTATAAGAACTATTAAATAGAGCTCTTCAGGTCGAAATAAAAGGACATTATAGAATAAGTCAAATCCACATGAAGAAATAAAGAATTCTAATAATGATAAGCACATAGGTGAATATGAAAGATATTACAAATATTTTTTATTTATAACACTTTTTTGTCCTTTCTGATTTAAAAGAAAATTACATTAAAAATAATCATAAGTATTTATGGTCATATGATATATACAGATTTAATTGTATGAAAATAATAAAATAAGGGAGGAAGAAGGAAAGTTTTGCATATTATTTGAATTAATTGGTATTTATCCAAATGGGACTGTTAAAAATTAAAATGTTAATTGTAATCCCCAAGGTATCACTGAGACAATAACTAATAATAATAATAATAAAAGAAATGACAAGGGAATTAAAGTGATACAAAAGATAATGTTTAACACAAAAGAAGGCATTAATGAAGGAATAGGTAAATGAAAAAGATATTAGATGTATAAAAACAAAAAACAAAGAAGCAGATGTACCTTATTGGCAATTATATTACATGTAAATTGATTAACCCAATCAAAGAGCAAGTATTTGAAAAAAAAAAAAGTCCTGCTATATGCTGTCAACAAAAGCTTTAGATTTATGACACAAATTGAATGAAAGTAAAAAGATAGCAAAAAGATATACTAACCAAACAGTAATTAAAGGAGAGCTATAATGACTATCCTAATAACAGAAAAAATAAACTCTAAGAAAAAAATTGCTGCTAGAGACAAAGAATGAAATTTTGTAATGATAAAAGGGTTAATTTATTAAGAAGGCATAACAATTATAAACATATGTGTACCTAATATCTGAGCCCTAAAATACAAAAAGTAAAAACTGACAGAAATGACAGGAAAAATGTACAATTCAACACTCATGACTGGAGATTATTTTTAATAATTTATTTTATTGGTGGCACCTGGGTGGCTCAGTTGGTTAAGCGACTGCGTTTGTCTCAGGTCATGATCCCGGAGACCCGGGTTCGAGCCCCACATCGGGCTCCCTGCTCGGTGGGAAGCCTGCTTCTCCTTCTCTCACTCCCCCTACTTGTGTTCCTTCTCTAGGTGTGTTTCTGTCTGTCAAATAAATAAATAAAACCTTTAAAAATAGTAAAATAATAATTTATTTTATTTTTTCGGTGTTCTAAGATTTATTGTTTATGCCCCATACCCAGTGCTCCATGCAATACATGCCCTCAGTACCCACCACCAGGCTTGAGATTTTAATACAGCTTTTTTGGTGATGGTTAAAACAACTACAAAGAATAATGAGAAAATAGAAGATTTTGTAACACTATAAACTGAGTAGACCAACAGACATCCATGAACTCCACCTAATAACAGCAGAATGCATATTACTCTCAAGTATACATAAAGAATTCTCCAAGATAGATGGTTTTAAGCCATAAAAGTCGTATCAAAAATGTAAAATAATTGAAATTGTACAAAAGATTAACATTCCATAAAGTGATAGAAAATTAGGAATCAATGACATAAGGAGTAACATGGAGGACATTAAGAGAAGGAAAAGACATGTGAATTGGGGTAAATCAGAGAGGGAGCCGAAGCATAGGAGACTGTGGACTCAGAAATAAACTGAGGGTTTTGGAAGGGAGAGGGGTGGGGGAGAGGTGAGCCTGGTCGTGGGTACTGAGGGTGTGTATTGCATGGAGCACTGGGTGTGGTACATAAACAATGAATCTTGGGACACTGAAAAAATAAATTATGAAAAGAAAAAAGAAATCAATAACAGAAAAATTTGGAAAATGTATAAATACATGGAAATCAAACTTAAATGATCGAAGTCAAAAAGGAAATCACAGAGGAAAATAGAAAATACTTTAAGATGAATGAGGGTGCATCCATGAATCAGTCAGTTACGTGTCCAATTTTTGATTTCAGCTCAGGTCATGATCTGGTGAGATAGAGCCCCACTTGGGCTGGGTGTGGAGCCTGCTTAAGACTATCTCTCTCTGCCTCTCTCTCTCCCCCTCCTGCTCCTTGATGCATGCTCCCTGTCTCTAAAAAAATAACAAAACAGAAACAAAAAGAAAGAAAGAAAGAAAATACTTTGAGATGAATGGAAACCAAAATACAGGCTTCCAGTTATGGAATGAATAAATCACAAGAATAAAAGTCACAGCATACGGGATACAGTCAATGATACTATAACAGAGTTGAATGGTGACAGATGGTTGCTACACTTTTGGTGAGCATAGCATAACATATAGAGAAGTTGAATCACTATGTTCTATACCTGAAACTAACGTAGAATTGTGTGTCAGCGATACTTAAAATTTTTAAATACATGTCAAAATATATAAAGTGCAGCTAAAGCAGTATAGAAGGGAAATTTATGGCTCAAATACATATATGAAAAAGGAAGAAAGTCTCACACTAATAATCTGATGTCCCATCTTAAGAACCTAGGAAAAGAAGAGCAAACTAAACTAAAGCAAGAAGAAGAAGAAAATAATAAATATTAGAAACTAAATAAATGAAATACAGAATAGAAGAACATTAAAGAAAACCAACAAAGCCAAAAGCTGATTCTTTGAAAAAGATCAACAATTATAATGAACCTTTAGCTAAAGATGAAATTATAAAAAACAGGAGTAAAGGAAGGTACATTAATATGATCTCAGAGGGGAAAAAAAGGACTTTAAGGGAGCACCATAAACAATTGTATGTCAACATTCAAGATAACCCACATGAAATGAACAAATTCCTAAAAAGATACAAACTATCAAAACTGAGTCAAGAAGAAAGAAAATATGACTATACCTATACAAGTTTAGGAGATTGAAATTATAATAAAAATTTACCACAAAGAAAAGCCCAGACATAAATTGCTTTGGTGGTGAATTCTGTCAAAAAGAAAGAAAGAAAGAATTATTAGCAATACTTCACAAACTCTTTGAAAAAATAGGAGAGAAGAAAACATTTATGTTTTCTGTTTATGAAGCCAGCATTCCTGTTTCCAAAGTCAGGCAGACATCACAAGAAAAGAAAATAATACACTAGTAGTATCCCTTATAAATATAGACACAAAAAATCTCAAACAAAATATCAGTAACCCCACTGTAGCAATATGTAGAATGGATTATATATCATGATCAAGTGGAATTTATCCCAAGAACACAAGGATGTTTAAACATACTGAATTAAATCCACATACTGTATCATGTGAATAAAGGACAAAAAATATGATCAATAGAAAAAGCATTTGACAAAATTCAATATCTTCTATGATTAAAAAAAAAAACTCAACTAAGGAAAGAAGTGAAGTTCCTACCCTGATAAACGGCACCTATGAAAGAATCACAAGACTGAAAGCTTTCCTAATAATTTTAGGATCAAGAAAGGAAGTTTACTTTTACCCTTTCTATTCTACAATGTACTGGAGATTCTAGTCAAAGGAAGTTAGGGAAGCAAAATAAATAAAAGACATCTAGGTTGGAAAGGAAGAAGTAAAAGTATTTCTGTGTGCATATGACATGATGTTTTGTATAGAAATCCTGCGGAATCCACACATACAAAAAAGGACTAGAGCTAATAAGCAAGGCCAGCAAGTTTGCAGGACACAGGATCAAATACAAAATTGATTATATTTCTGTACATTATTTTCCTGTCACAAAATATGTTTCCCGCCTAGAGAGTTTGTCCAAGATCTCTTCATCCACAAAGTCCAAACAATTCTATTCTCAGGCACTGTCGGTGCACTCAACGTGGTGAGAGACCCAGAAGCGCCATTGAAATTAACCAGTCTTCACTCCTTGACATTGAGCTCAAACCAGTATTTGTTTCTGACAGAAAGTCTACAAACAAAAACAATACCAAACTATATTAACCTGTTTGGGCTGACATGACAAAATATCATAGACCATGCAACTTAAACAGTAGAAATGTACCTCTCACAGTTCTAAATGCTGTGAAATTCAAGATCAAGGTTCCAGTTGATTCATTCCCTGGAGAAAGCTCTCTTCCTGGCTCATAGATGGTCACCTTCTCACTGTGTCTTCACACAGTAGAGAAAACCACCAAGCTTTCTTGTGCCTGTTATTATAAGGGCACTAATTTCATCATGAGGGCTCTACCCTCTGACCTCATCTAACTCTCTCTCCCACATGCCATCTCTCCAAATGTCATCAGGGCCCCAATACATGAATCTGTGGGTAGGGGGAGGGAGGTCACAAACAGTCCACACAGGGAATAAACTACTTGAATCTAGAAAGTGTCTCATTACCTTTATCCAAAGTTTTCTTGTTGTTGTTTTTTTTTTTTTCCCTTATCATCCTTCTGGTTTCCATCAGCAATTTCAGAAAATCACCTGATCTAGTATCCATGAGAAGCCCATTCCTCCTTGAGGGAAGGAATTTTGTGCATGTTTGGCTAAGCAGCACCAAACAAAGAGCCCAAGACAAAGCCAATATCACTTAGTTCTGAAGAGTTCTCTTCTGTTTTCCATTATAAACTAAGAAATGGAAGGCTCAAGATTCTATTATTGAAATGTTGAGTAACAGGCATGGCCCTACTGGAAGGCATCCAACAGTATTAGATAGTGTTTACTCAGCATCAGCAGCACTGGATGAGCAGCGTGAGCGGTGGAGTGGAAAATTTCAAGTGACAGTTGGTCCAATGCTCATTTTGCTAGGCTTGACCGTTAGGCTCCTCGAATTTTGTACATCAAGTAAAACACCAAAGCTGCACTGTGAAGATGCCATTTTCGAGGTGATAAGGAACGGCCCAGTTCCTTCATCTTGACCTGTGGGTCAGCTACTTCCTCCTCTCTACTCTGAACTGGAGGTTCTCGAGTCTTTTGGAAAACACAAGCCCAGAAGAACTGTCCTTTGCTAAGGAGTGAATCTGGGGACTCTGAGGGGCTTTGTGGAACAGAGACAGGTAAAATTCAGCATAAATGGTGCTAAGATCACAAAAAACGTTGAAAGCATGCTCTGGTTTGTCGCAATTGTTATCTCTGGGAAGGTAAGATGAGTGCAGATAACTGGGGGAGATGAATGCACTCTGATGGCATTCTACCGAGCACACCAAAGAGCAAGTCAGAGAAGACCCACTCCTTCCCCTGGAGGGATTCACATCGAAGGCGTCTTGCAGAAACGAGTCTTTACATGCGGGGAATACCGTGCAGGCTCATCCTAGGAGAAGCCGTTGTCAATGTGAATGTTGGCATTTGGCTATTGTCAGAAAGCTTTAAAAAGTCCAAAAAGAGTAAAAAGTCAAGATTCATTCAAGAAAAAGTAGAATTATTCTAAGAGAAAAATCAAGGGCTCTCTCTTATAGCCCAGAAATATCACTAAGTTTTGCCTGCTACAGTTCTCTTCCTTCTGAAACACAGACCACAAAGAGTTCTGGGCATAAACATTAAATTTAGAGAAATTTGCACCAGGAGTCATGTACCACGAACCTTCATAGCAGCATTATACCTACATGACTGGACAAGGGATAAATAAATTATGACATTACAGCAGCATACTATATTTGGATAAAAGTAACTGTATTATAGTTGCATGCAAAAACTTGAATGCATCTTAAAATGTGAGTGAAAAGTCCACCTTTACTGAAGTATTGATGACACAAAATTATAGAGACACCACTCTCTATGTTTCCTTCTTCTGTTCTCACCATCTAAATAGATTATGAATTTCTTGGGCATGAGGATTGTTCTATGCAAGGCCTTATATTTGAGCCCCAGACACCTCTGGGAGTACTCCCTGTTGATGTGTGCCCTGTAAGGGATACCTAGATAAAGCAGAGAGCTGAGATCCTTGGACCCAAGCTGATGGCTGATGGGCTAATCCTCCAATCTACTGGGAAATCATCTCCTACAGTTTAAACATAGAAAACTGAAAGAACTAAGCTACCTTAGTTGAAGGCCAAATGAAGAAGTTCATTCCCAGCAGGGAAAAATCTCCATTCATGGTTCCGAGAGATCAAAGACTGTAGCCTCAAGAATGACTGGACAGACATTGAAGGAGTAAATATAGTGGAACGGCAAGGACTCACTTAGACAAAATAACTCAGAATGGGGTCTGCAATGCCAAAGATGCAGGGTGGACTGGAGAAAACTGCAGATTTAGAGAATAGGTTGGTGGTGCCAGAGAACTTTGACCAACCAAAGCTTGTACCTTGGAGGACAATTTGAGGGGCCTGTATATTTTTAATCAAGTTAGAAATTATGGTAACTATTTTCTACCCCTTTAAAGTAAAAACGCAAGCTTCATTTGCACTAATGATCATCATATAATTGTTGAGTGATAACTCTGGCTAAGTGCAAATGTATAAATGTGCTGAGTGAATGAATGGAGCGGAAAGGTGGCTAATCATTATTAATGACTAAACTAATATCGCAATTTGAGTTAGACTTCTAGTCAAAACGTCTTATGAACTTGATTTTCTGATTCTCAAAGGGCATCTTTCCCACCAAATACTTGCTGCTTGTGGTATCTTCAACATCCAGAACACACAGTTCTATCATGGCCCCTGGAAGTCGCCTTTTGCCAAGGAAGTATGTTTTTTAAAACCAGGCAAGGGATCAGGGGTTATGAGCTCCTAGGTGAAAACCCCCCCAAGACGCGCACTCTGAATGGAACATTATTTATCTCTTTCCTCTCCTTCTTCGCACTTAGAGGCTAAGAGATTTCCTGAAACTCCTATCACAGAAACTCCAACTGAATCTCAAACATGTTTGCCATGACATCTACGTCCCAACCGCAGCTCAGCTTTCTGACCTTCCCAGGAACACACAGGGAATACCCTTGCACCAGAGGGCCTGTTCTGGGTCTGTTTGGTAGACAAGAGATGGGCACTTTCAAGACAGCTCAGGGGCCAGATCTCCCACTGATAATCATTCATGTTGTGCCTGCTTGTGTAAATCAGCCAAAGAGCAATAAATACCACCAGGCACAGAGGGTGAAGGTGGAGGCCGACAAAGAAACTGTTTGGGGCAAGTCGGTTACTTGTGACATTTACTGCAAGGTGCATTCCATTCACCATTATCATAAAGTTGCTGACTCTAATCTGAGGTAAGAGCCAAGGGCACCTGTTTATTAACCCAAAGCTCACTAAGCATGTCCTTGAATACTGTTTATTTTTGGATGAAATGAAATATACTGGTGGATTTTTTCCCAGAGAAGAGAGTCATGATGGACCTGTATAGTCAGTGAGGAAAGGTAGTGTTTTGTTGCTTCCTGTCAAGCACACTTGTGATTTTAGTTTTGCCTGAAGCTGCTGTCTTGGGCTCCATGTCAAGGAGCAAGAACCCTGCCCCGAGAGTCAGGGTCTGACTCCTGAGGCATGAACTCTAAGGTGGGTTGAAAAAGCCACCTAATGGAGAACAAAGGTATTTTTTTCAGAAGTTCCCAAGTCTTAGCAGGCACAATCAAAGGGATGAAGCATTTACCCACCACTCTTCCTAACAACATCTTTTCCTGTGAACCGGGGCTGGTCTCTGGTGCCTCCTTCCCGGGGGAGAACAGGTGGGGTGTCTTTTCCCCTGGTCAATTCTACAGAAACACTGGAGTAGGTGGCAATCATTTCACTGAGGCCACAGGGGTCTCTGGGAGACCAATTCACAATCCTATTCAGCAACACACTTGGACCTTCATCACCCATGAGCCTCTCACCCCTCAAAACTCTGACAAAAAGATCAAGTGTCTCCCTTCAAAGGTATGGATAACTCTGAGGAAACAATCTCGGTGATGATGTGATTTTTTTTCTTATTAACTTATCTGAGCTAATATAGGAATACCCTGGATCTTCTCTGAGTCTGCATGTTAATGGACTCTAGTATGATTTATGTTAATATTCTGTATATATGTAACTTTTCCAAGTGGGAGTGAAAACGATGGTATACCGTGTCGTGATGTTCTAAATGAGTGGCTGGGCCTGCCACCCCCTTATTGTGACACGTCCTTCTCTGCAGTCGAGTCTTCCCTCACGGAATAATCACCCACACAGGCACACACACAATCCCTCAGTGCATAATGGACAACCTCACTTTGCAGCTAGAACCCCTGAGTGACAGGAGAATGCAACTATCACCCCAGAAGCCTGTGGTTTTGGAAGCAACAAAGGCCTCTGGATCAGGCTGGGAAATGTGGAAGCATCTGCTGGTACCACTCCTGACTGGTCCTTTCTCCACTGACTGTGGTGGCCATTGTTGGAGGTGAAGAGGTTGCTGCCCACACCAAACCTGGTCTCTCAGAGCCCACTTCCTCTCCCTGAGGCCTTGAACCTGAGCCCTGTCAAGCCTCAGAACAACCTTTCATCCCAGCTGATGGATCCCCGCCTCTCTCTAGCCCCATGAATATTCTATTCAGAGACCTTGTAAATCCCGTTCACCAGGACCTTCCCACCCAGATGACTTTCAGTGACTTTGAACTTTGACAACCCAGATTCAGGGTCCTGAGTCTCCCGACTTTTAGGGGTCTCTAATAGTGCATGTGCAAATTTATTCACCACTCTTCCTAACATTATCTTCTTTTGTGAAAAAATAAAAATAAAAATTTCACCTTGCCAGCATTGCTAAAGCAAGTCTTAACGACTATTTTCTGTATGTTAGTGCATTTCCATCTATCTCTCTAGAGAACTGGCAAAGCGGAAGATATCCGTAATGCCCAAACTGCAATGGGATGCATGGGCACAGAGGCTAGACCCAAGGTCACCCAACCCAGGGACATTACCCTAGGGATCAACACCAATCTATCTGCTTCTAGCCTGGGTTCTTTCTTCAAGAGGGGCTCAGGATAAGGGAGCAACAGGCCTATAATTCAGTAACCATCCAAATAAACATGTTTTACATTTCTTTTTTTTTTTCCGACTATTATTTATTTATTTATTCATTCATTCATTCATTCATTCATTCATTCATTCATTCATTCATTCATTTATGTATTTGAGAGAGAGTGAGAGTGAAAGAGCACCAGCAAGGAGAACAGCAGACAGAGGGAGAGGGAAACACAGACTCCCGCTGAGCAGCAAACCCAACATGGGGCTTGATTCCAGGACTCCAGGATCTCGACCTGAGCTTAAGGCAGATGCTTAATGAGCCACCCAGGGCCCCACCCTTTTTTTAATTGTCTTACAAGTCTTTCAGATAACAAAGGTACTAAGTACTTAAGTTTAAAGCCACTTAAATTCACTTATCACTTGGCAACACTCTCTCACAGGATTTCTCTTTTTGTCTTTGATCACATCTAAAAACAAGCTATCCTTTCTCTTTCATCTGGGAATCCTCAGACCAAATACGATTTGCCAATTAATAATCTGAGGTGACCATTTTCTTGCACGGCAAGAATGGTGCAGGGGAAAGAAGAATCCCAACCAACCAACTAGCCAACTAAGGACAAGAAAGGGAAAGTACAATTCATGTTTAAGGGTCTGACATGAGCACCTACAGACAAGAAGTTGCTGCCGGGTGCTGAGTGAGAGTGTGACCTTTTGGCCATTCCCAGAGGAAAAGTCCTTCAGCCCTTTCTGTTGGGCAATAACAGCAGGTACAGGACAGGTGGCAATAAATATGGAACTTTCTAAGGCTTTTCATGACATTCTGGTTAATCTCATTCCCAGTTAACATTTGTCCTGCACATGCTGTATTTTTATCACAGATGAGACTAATTCAAAGAAAGAAATACTTGTCACAGCATGGTATGCCAGATATGGGCACTTAGGAAATAAGAATGACCAACACACCATTCCTTACCCAGAGAAAATAACTGCTAGACATATAAACATTTTCAATGCTAGGTCATAGTAGATGAATTCTAGAATGTATAGGAGACTGAGCATTCACAGGGACCTCTAACCCAGTAGAAGAGGTGGAAGAAGATAGTCAGGGAAGACTTTCTAGAGAAGGTGCTCCTAGGCTGAGTTATGAAGAACAAATAGGGGGCTCTGTAAGAAAAAATATGGATGAAGGGCAGGAGTGAAAATAATTGGTCAACAAGATGTGTGTGTTCCAGGAATTAGAAGTGATGCTAGAATTAAAAAAGTTACAAAGGAACCAAGAGAAGATCTATGGAAGATGAACTCAAAGAGTCAGGGGAAATCAGGTTGTAGATGGCCTGAATGCATTCATAGTGTAGGACTTTGTGAGGCACACAACAGGAAGTCCCTAGAAAGTTCCACACAAGGGAGTGAAGAACTTTCTAACAACAATCTGAAAAATGAATTTGGGTGGTGTTGAAGGAGAAAGCTGGGGCAAGAAGACCTTCCAATCAGTTATTAAAATATTTATGGCTAAGAGAGCATAAAAATTGCATTAAAACTTTCTAGGAATGATGTTGCTTGTGAGATAAAATTTATAGGACTTTCTGAGTGGTTAAATGGAAAATGGGAGACATAAGATTCAAAAGTAACTTCCAGATGTCTGACTGGAGTGACTCAGTTGACAACTGCACCAACAAATAACATAGAGGATACAGGAGGAAGCTTACTTTGAGAGAAATAGGAGTGTCGGGTGGGTTGAGTTTGAAGTGGCTGTGAGGCATCCAGGTGGGGATGTCTAGTAGGCGTTGGGTGGGCATATGAGCATAGAGCTTGAAGAGAGGTCATGATTACAGAAATAAATGTGTGAGTCATCTATACCTAAAAGGTGGGTAAATGTATGTGATTCAATGAGCTCACTCAGGAATGAAGAGAGAGGAAAGACAAAACTCTGGAAAACCCCAACAGTTAAAGTGGGTGGCTCTTCATTCCTATGAAGTAAATCAGAGTGTTTAGGATAACCTTTTTCTCATCACCACTTTTGAGGGGATTTTTTTACCTGTTCAGAATTCTGCCAGGCACCAGATCTTTTGGCCAATGACAAACGTTGGAATCAAACAATAGCATAAGAATTTAAGCATTACTTATCCTTGTGAAATTTAGACTCTAAGGGACTCTGGCTGCTTCAGTGGTTTTTTTTTTTTTTTAATTTTATTTATTTATTTTTTGACAGAGAGAGATCACAAGTAGGCAGAAAGGCAGGCAGAGAGAGAGGAGGAAGCAGCAGAGAGCCCTATGTGGAGCTTGGTCCCAGGACCCTGAGATCATGACCTGAGCTGAAGGCAGAGGCTTTAACCCACTGAGCCACCCAGGTGCCCCTGCCTCAGTGTTTTAATACCAAGGAAAGAACCACTAAGAATGGAATTTTCAGGCATAAACGAAGATTTTTGAAACCAGGCTGGACATTATGGAGTTCATTGTCTCTGTCCTCCAATCTCCTTCCATCTTTTTACTCCGATCATCCTCACCCAGGATTCTGGTCTCAGTGAGTGCTATGCATTTCATGCTGCAGAATAGCTAGAAGGCCTGAAAAGTGAAAATGTCTCTAAAACAAGTAAATTGTCCCCATGCAAATTTGGGCCTTGTTGCTTTGATAGGTTAATATAGTTTCCGTATGTGGTAAAGACTTTTTTCCCCACCAATTTCATTCTCCTCTCTTCAGCTCATGGCTAGACATTTCCCACCTCCCCTTACAATCACCATGTGACTAATTTCCCTCCAGTGGAAAGAATTTCTGTTTCTCAGTAATAGGATAGGTGCTCTGTACATCCCTGAAGTCCTTCCTTCAGTGACTGTCATCTTTGCAGGACCCCAGAGCAATACGAAACAATGGTTGAGGGAAGAAAATTCATCTGCCACTCAGGCTACAACCATGTGTGCGCAATGTGGTAATCATCCTCTTTGTCATGTAGGAAACATAATAGGAGGTGCTTGGTAGTGATATGAGAATAATTTTGTCCCATATTCTAGTATCTTCTGATATGGTTCCTACCTTCCTGATTTGGTTTGCATTAACCTTTGATTGGTAGAGAATAAACTTTTCCAACCCTGCAAATATCCAGATCACCTAACTCTCAACTTTCTTATTCTAAGGTTTCATGTAAAAGAGCAACTTTCAACAAAATTGTGCTTTTCTTCCTCTGATTTCAGATGTGCCAACTTCAGCATATGCTTATTTAATTCTGCTGGGGCCTTTATTATCTCTTTTAAAGTCCACAAAAGTTGTTCACGTGTTCCAATATCCTGAATGTCTCCTACCAAACTCCCTAATGCAACAGCATTTGCAGGCATATGGTCTAAGGTCTAACATACAGTAGTTTGGGACATGACTACATCAATGAGTAAATTGACTCACCAACTCCTAAGCTGTAAATAAGAGTTCTCAATGTCTTCCGCTCTATTCCCTCAGCTTAGCATTTTCATAATTTAGGGTGAACAACTATACATACTCCTGGTAATGATTTGTGTGTAAGTCAAGATCCTATCTGTGCTTCATTTCCTAAGTATGAGGTATCAAGCACAGATGCTAATTGACTCACAAAACTTGAGAATCCAGAAGCAGATCTGAGTTTGCATGTGACTCTAAAAAACAAAATGAGAGTCCTTGTCCCAGCAGTTAGCAGCCTTGTCTAATGATAGCACTAATCACTGTGGCCAAGGGGAGGCAACTTGCTCTTTTGGTCATGTACAACACTCTTGGGGTGTAGACATGGAATCCCACCCAGACATTCACACCTGAAAGAGGAGGAGAGGAGAATCCTTAGACAAAAACTGGATACGTAGGAAAAGCGATGTTGCCTGAGCAAACTCAAGCAAAAGCAACAACAACAAAACACTGAAAAAAGAAATGTCTCTTGAATAGCTCTTTTAGTCTCTTTTTCAAGTGCCATATTTTTTTGTAATAGTGTGGATTATTATTAAGCAAATATTTATGTCTTCCCCTTTTACTGTGTGAGTGATGTTTGTCTTCCTGACCCACTGATTTTCTGTGGCCAATGGAACGTTCGTGGACATGACATGAAGGGGCCTTACAGGAGTTGGTGTGTTTTGAGTTGGCTCTTGTGCCACGCTGACCTGCTGTGGGAGGAGCATGCTCCAGATGGAACTGCCCCATCAGGCTGGGTCCTCCAGTGGACACGCAGATAGCAGATCTGAATCCAATCACAGCCTCGGGCAAAGCCACCTGGAGGAGTCGATTCTAGCTGAGCTACAGACAGCCTGCATTAATACAAAAGAAAAATCCTTGTGTTGTAAGCTCCTGAGATTTGAGACGTCACGCAGCATTATTTTGACAACAAGTTATTAAGACATTTTTTTGCCATTGATGCTCTAGACTTTCCTTCTAAATGCAGAATTTCTTTCTAAATGCAGGAAAATAGTGCCAGGGAAATTATCTTGAAGTTGCATTTCCAGAGTGAGGATGTTGGGTTTTTTTTGTTTGTTTTTTTTTTTAGAAGGTATGTTTACTTTGGGTGGGCTAATAGGGATTTGGGGGGTGGTGGGATGTCCTCAGTTCTAAGAAATACCTTTCTCCATGCTAACATTTCTGTCCCAGCATGTTTTATTAAATCAATGTGCATGAGACCTCCTTGGTGGATGGCAGTTTCTCTATCCCCTTGCCCTCTCCACTCAGTCATGTGTTCCCTAAAGGTAGACTCAGTGGGTCTCGCAGCCCAGACACTCAGAAGTCAGGAGGCACACACAGGGTTTGGTCAGACGAGAGCTGATGACGGTTTTACTTGCTGACCGGTGTGTTAAGTGTCTAAACGGCATTATTAAACACTGAGCTAACTGAACGAAGCAAAGTAGTATTCTGTTGGGAAACCTAAACAGAGAATTCCGTGCTGCAGTATGGGTGAAGTCAGCTTTTTTTGGATGTGCCTAATTGCCTGAATGCATAGTGCATAGTTTTTCAGAACCCAGAGTACTGTGTCATGCAGTAACAAAGCAATTATTTTTTATTTGGAAATTGTTCAGAATCATTATTATCAAATGGCCATCTTGACAGTAAAACAAAAAAACAACTGCAAGCATGGTCCCATCCGGCATGGGAAACCACAAAACATAAACCCGTGATGGATGGAGTTACTTGGTTGTCGCCTTGTGAGTGCTGGCGATTGTCAACCAAAACAAGAGTTAGGCTTCAGTTTATCAGACACTAAGCGGCAGTCCGTCCACAGTTTCAGCTGCTGAGGTTTTCCCACGGAACGATATTATAATTGGTTGGATAATTGGGGGTTGTGTTCCTGACGAAGGACTCAGCAAGAAATAAATCATAGATATAACCAACAATGTGTCATACAAGCAAGATACAACAACCATAAACCTCCAAAATCATTTGAATTAGTAAAATTAGGATCCCAGTGCCATAAAACAGGCAAGAATTTACCAATAGTACATAAAATAGAAGCTTAACTTATCATAAACTTGGCCAATCTAAAACCAATAGAAAAATAGGTATTGTAAACATTGAATTAAGACCTTTGTAGGATGGCCCTAAGTCTTTTGTGCATGGCCTTAAGTCTTTAAGAAAAGCAAAGCAAGCTGTCACAGTAAATTTAACTGATGCATTCTTTATTCTTCAATAAATTTCAGTGCTGTAAATATGTCAAATAAAAGCCAGTACTTTTTCTTGAAATGCAAGACCTTGGGGAGGGGTGTTTAGGACAAAACAGCACTAGATCTTAAATTTAAATGGTCGACATTTCCATCTATCTCCATATGGAATTAGCCGCATACACATACCCACATCCTCTCTCCTGCAGGAGTCATAATAGAATTCCTCCAGTGTCCATCCCTGAACATAAGGATGTGAGAAGAAACACCCAGAAAACTCCTTTTCATGGTTTCTATAGGCCGGTGGTTCTTAACTAAACCTAATTTTTCTTAACATTTGGGACACCGGCACTGAGTGATATTACCGACCACTATTCAGTAGAGACCAGGGATGCTGGTAGGGGTAGAGAGCCCCCTACAAGAAGTTATCCAGCTGTAAATGTTAACAGTGTCAAAGTTGAAAGATCCCACTTTGCACAAAAAATTTGTATTGTAGACTAAAGATGTGGATTCAGCCATTCAGCTTACCTGAATAATTCTTGATGTCTATTTTACTGCTCAGCAGAAAGTGCGGCTCATCAGTAGCCCTACCAGAGTTAACCTGAGAAGAAAGCAAGAGATTTGATCGTTTGTTCATCACTGTGATATCTCTCTAGTGCCTGGCACATTTGTTAAGTAAATGAGTAAGTGGATGGAAAGAGGAAGAAAGAAAGAAGGAAAGGAGGGAGGAAGGAAGCGTATGGTGCCAGGGCTAAAGTTTGCTTGATTTTGGTGAACTTGCTTTCCTTTCATTTACTATCTTCCAGAAAAACAATAGGCGTGAGTTCCACTAATATTTACTGTTTCCTAATTACTATTATTAATGGCTTCTTATATTGAATGTATCATGGTAATGGTAATTAAAGGACTCAGAGTGTTAGTAACAATCACTACGTAATTGTTTTTGTAGCTGCTCCCAAGTAGAAGACTAAAATAGTGCCACCAGCCTTCCTGGTCAGTGGCACCCAGCTTAGAAGATGATTTTCAAAAAAGCAGTCACAACCTCTAAATAACCTAGGACTTCATTAAAGGTTTCGGTGGGCTATATGGTTTGTTTGCTCATTTGTATTGTTGTTGTTTATCTTCTTTGGTCTCCTGGCCTTTCCCTACCCCTAGGCAATACCCTGAGGCAAAAGATTAACCCAGCCCGCTACTTTGAGGGAAGTGTTCAAGAAGAATGGAAAGTCACACCTGCTGGCCATGGCCCATGGGAAGAGATTGTGAGGGGAAGGGGGCATAATGATATATATTAATAAAGCCCAGACTTATTTTTAGCAGCCTATTATCAGAGTCTCCTCCTCCGTCTTTCCTTAAATCACAGTCCAGTGCCAACACAGTCTGTTTCACAAACAAACAAATGAAACCCCAGCTTTTCCTAGGGCCTATCATAATTTCTGCACGTCAAAGTTAATCATTAAATAAATGCCAAATTAGTACATGTAGCTGGTATCTATCTTGCACCATGGACTATACTGGGTATTTGGACATAAATAAACAAAGTATGCTTTCTGCTCTCCAAGAAAAGAAACATGGGATTAACATAAGTATTAAGCCCCACTCAATAAGGTAGCAGAGCAGATGAGTGAACTAGGGAGCCGGATACAGCAGAGCCTGATGGAATGTGTCCCATCCACCAAAACTGGCTTCAGTTGGATAGGGAAGTAAAACCCTTCGCTGGCACTGGGCACGCAGATAGCCATCCTCGCTTCTCATCACTTCTCAATGTCATATGTCCCCTCTAGATTTGCACTCTAACCACACTATAAATACAGATCAACTGCCAAGTTTATATCTCATTATGGAAATGGCCCATATTCTTTTTTTTCTTGATTTTATTTATTTATTTGACACAGAGATAGATCATGAATAGGCAGAGAGGCAGGCAGAGAAGGGGGGGGGAGCAGGCTCCCTGCTGAGCAGAGATCCGATGTGGGCCTTGATCCCAGGACCCTGAGATCATGACCTGAGCCGAAGGCAGAGGCTTAACCCTCTGAGCCACCCAGGCGTCCGAAATGACCCATATTCTTATAGGCATCTACAGACAGGCATCTCAATGTCTCTTAAACCCTATACACGATAGGTTAACTATTTTCTGCAGATAGCAAGCACCAACTTAAGTTTATAATTCTGGCTATTTTCCATTAAATAATAATTTTCTCAGACAGTGCATTTGGCCATCTTTATCATATTTTGATCTAACATCCATCATGCTTGGTCTTAATCACCTTCCTACAGCTTGATACATATTTCTTAAGCCTCTGACCTCTTCATGTCTCAGACACTTTGTCTACTCAGTGGGCTCTTCACAGAATGTTCCCATGAGGGTGATAGGACCCGGAGAAGTACTTTCCCCATGGAGCATGAAAAACACACGAACAACAAAGCAAACAACACAAGACAGAACAAATCCCACCCCCATTCAATTTAACTGCTTGGACTGGATTGCTACCTTCCAGCTCTGGGTGTACTCCCTCTTGTCAGCAGCTTCTAACAAGGAAAATGAAGAGTGAGTACACCTCTCGAGCCCTGACTCAAGGAGTCAGCTGGTAATGTGAGCACATCCCTGGAAGGGCCCCTGGGTGGACCCTTGTCTAACCAAGTTGCTGTTTTTAGACTCAGACATGCTGGCTCTAAAAGCTGCCACTCTGTACGAATCTCATGCAGAAGAATTAAGTCTTCAGAAAACCTTCCTGATTAAGCCGCTGGATGAGTCCAAACTACCTCATTACCTTGGAGCCAGCCTGTCTGGAAGGTGCCTGAATAACCACACAAGTGGCCTCGTTGAAATCTCCTCCGAAATATCTGGAATCAGACCTGGAAGCACGTATTAATGAGGAAACAGAACTCCAGATGAAGTTCTACCAAAAGAAAAAGCCAAACAAAGCCAGCCATTAGCGAAGACCTCACTCACACTTTCCTCCCTGTGATGTCGCAAGGAAGACAGCAGCACGCACCTCAGTGACCAGCTCTGATTGTCATAAAATAAAGCAACACTCAGCCAGAGAGCCCTGGCCCATGGCCCACAGGCAGGAGCTGAGTGCCCCCGGTGACGTGCCCCCCCTCACTGCAGGGTACTAAGTGGATGAGGCGCACGCTGTACGAGACCCAGTATCTATGACCCAGTTGGGTCAGAAACCCAACCAGTATCTGCGGGCTTGTTCCTGGCCGGCCTTGGAGGAGCTCCGGCCCAGGTGACCTGAGCAGGAAGTGTTGACTTTGGAAATGGCTACGGCTGTATTTCTGCCACAACAGATGACTGAGTTGGCATTCTCTTGTATTTAATAAAATTTTATTGTGGTGCTTGCCATATATATTCACTTTAGCAAAAGAAATAAGACTAAAGAAGAGAAAACCAAAAGGACCACCCAGACGTAGTGGGTACTTTAAGGTATCCCATTCCAAAGATTTTCTTCTGGATAAAGCGTATTCTTCAAAAATGGAACCATAGTATCCATATTAATTTTAAAAATGTAAATATAACATATATCCAGAAAAATGCACTTATAAATGTCCAACTCATGAATATCCCTATTATATTGTAAATTCCTCTTTCTTTAATAATTCATTGTGGCCGTGTAAAGCTACAAATAATCTACTTTGTTTTAATAGCTACTTGATATTTAATTGTAGGGATCTTCTAAAAATTAACATAGCTGATCCCCTTATTAGAAATCACAATGAAAATTCTGGTAGCTATATATTCTGCTGTTAAGTATTTTTTATATTTTTAAAATTATGTTGTAGGGGGCACCTGGGTGGCTCAGCTGGTTAAGCAACTGCCTTCAGCTCAGGTCATGATCCCGGAGACCCTGGGATTGAGTCCCACTTCGGGCTCCCTGCTCGGCGGGAAGCCTGCTTCTCCCTCTCTCACTCCCCTGCTTGTGTTCCCTCTCTGGTTGTGTTTCTCTCTGCCAAATAAATAAAATCTTTTAAAAATTTTAAAATAAATAAATAAATAAATAATAAAATTATGTTGTATTAGGAAATTCTAGAGGAAGAAAAAAAATGTTGTGTCAAAAGAGGGCAGATTTTGATACCAGTGAGCAGAATGGTCTCCAAGTTAGTTCTAATGATGTCTTTCTTTCCTCATACTGTGTTCAACATTATGCAGTATTTATCTGAGAATTTGATATAATAAATTTGATAGAATAAAGTGCTATTTTATTAATGCTTTAATTTGTGTTTCTTTGATACTTACGTGTTAAGTGACTTATGTCATGATGCCTTTCCCATTTTTGCAGTTGGTTGAGTGAGTTCTTTCCTTACTGATTTGTATACATATCTAATAAAAAATAGAATAGTTACTTTTGAACACTTTGAAGATATAAAGTAATGGAAATACTAGAGTTAGGAATGAAAAAGTAAGGATCGACCCTCTCCCATAATATATATAATTAAAAAACTTTTATTTTCCCATTTCAATTTTGGTGAAGATGATGTCAGACTTTTATCTTAGACTACAGCTGTAAGATGCAGCGCTTCTCAGGCATTGTCAACACGCTCTCCTCATTTCTACAAACTTTGGAGTCAGAGATCCCGTCCAGAAATAACATTGTGGTAAAGTGACTGGGCCACAGTGACGTGAATCAAATCTGGATCCCAGTTCTCTCTGCGACCTACCGGCCATGTGACATCGGGCAATATAATACAGACTTCATCTCAGTTTCAGTTTTTTCAGCTGTGAAATGGGAAAAGCAATAACGCCTACTTCATAGGGTCTTTTGTGAGCATTAGATGAGGCAACACATATAAAAATAATAAGAGCTACATGTTCACTACATTTAGGCACTGCTTTATGAGCATAACGCCTGTCATGGAATGATCACTTAATAAGTGTTGGCTGTAATAAACTAGTATTATTACACCTGTTCTTCATAGACTCTAACAATTAGAATTAGGAATTCAGAGCCCAGGGAGGTACGAGCTAGATTAAGCACCACCCCCTATGGTGAGGTTGATTTCTGTCTGGGAATGCAACATACGACACAATAGTAGGGTAGGCTGAGTTAGGATGCAGACAGTGCACTTCTGAGCTGAGACAGTGTTTAATCATAAGTGTGTTCAGGAGGAGTGCATGAGCAGGAAACTCATGATCATGAATCAGAAAGCAAGTCCCCACCCTCACAAGTCTATACATACATGTACACCCTCACATACCCCAACCCCTACCCCTGCCCCACACTCATATTCAGGACAGATATTTCTCCTGAGGAAAAGATCCTTACTTCCCGTTTTCTACCCTGAACTCAAGCCTGTCCTATAATAAAAACAAAGAAACAGGTAAGCCCATGGCTCCTGGCACCAGCACCTTCATGATGGAAAAAGAGAACCATCCTGAGTCTATAAGAGACCACTGATGCTTGAAGGGATAGCTCCCTCTCTGGAAATATTTTGTCACTTGGTCTGTCAACTCTAAATTATATAGTAGTTTTTAAATTTGACTCCCACCTATTTCCTGGGCAGCAATCTATGTGCTTATTCTATTTTCTCCTCTTTTCCTCCTTCCTGTTTTTTAAATGTGTCATTATACTTTGTTAAAATAATAAAAGTTATGCTGTTTTTCTTTCCTTGTCTCCATATTAATTTTACACTTAGGTCTACAATTAAATATATCCAAGGCTCATTGCTAGTCCTACCAAAGTTTCTCCAGGCCCCATATGACTTAGAGAAAGCTTCTCTCTTCGGGAAGACCTCAGGAAGGGCTTGGAGTATGGGAGGGCCTGAGTTGTACATATTCAAAGCTGGTGAAGGATAGCTTGGCTGGGTATAATGCTTGGATCACATTCTTGAATTTCTGGAAAATGTTCTTGTTTATTATTGAGAAGTTCCTGGAAAAAAAATTTCTGGAAAGTGATCTTGTTTATTATTGAGAAGTTTGATGTAAAACCCAATTTCTTAAACTTCCTTAAGGCCCAGAGTACTTTTAAATTTACCTTTACAGTGTAATAGTTTTATTGGTATATGTCTCACAGTTGACTGTTCCATTTCTCAGACATATGGTAGGCCCTTCCACCTGTAGATTCGGCCTTTTTGGGGGGAAAGTTTCCTTGAATTAGAATTTTCATTTTAGTTCTGAGTCACTGTTTTGTTTTTCTCCTTTGGGGACTTCAACTATGTAATGCTAACTCTTCTTTACAGGTCTTCTTTATTTGTCACATGTCTCTGATTTGTTTTATTTGCTTTTTAAAATTGTGTTTTCATTCCCTTGGCTCTTTCCCCTTCCTCTGTTTAATGCCCCTTATCTCTGGAGTGCCTTCAAATTTATTTATTTATTTATTTGTTTGTTTATTTATTTATTTATTTATGAGTTGATATTATCCTTTTCTTAGATTTCTTTCCTGAGCTTGGTTTCTTTGCATTTCACATGCTCTTGATTTTTATTCCTTTTTTGTTCTGAGTTTTTGAATTTATGTTTCAAGGAATTCTTCATATCTACAAATGCCCATTTACAGATGTTTAATTCAGGTTGAGGTATTAGCAGTTCCCTTCTGCTCTATGATTTTATTTTGGGGCAAAAAAAAGTTTCCTCATGAGCTTAAACGTCTTATTTCTTTTTAGGTTTTCTTCTTACAGTAACCGTGTTCAGGTGTTGCCTGTCATTTTCTATTCATTTTGGAATGTCTTGTATTTCCTGCATCAGCAATAACAGACCCTGTGCTGGCAGGAATGTCTTGTTAGGTTCCTTAGTTGAGAAGCTCCTCAGGGTGATGCTGTGAAGTGCACTTTCTTCGCTAGGTGACATTTTGGAGGTTGCAAGAGAGGGTTCCTCTGACTGCTGACATGGTGGCCCGCTTCTATTTCTGTAATGCCTTTACTTTTTACCTTTTTACTACTAAACCTCCAAAGGCTACTTGCCCTCCCAGATTGCCCATCTCTCCTGGAAGTGAGTCTTTCCTAGGGTGGCCATGTCTGCCCCCTACAGTTCTCACACTACCTTCCTTCTTTGATTTCTTCAATTGCCAGTAGTCTCACTTACCAGATCTCAGACCTAGTCTCAATATTTCCTCACTCAGAGTGGGTTCCCCTTCTCTGGGTGTTCTCGATCCATGTAACACTGTATCTGGTTGAATAGTGTCTCCTCCAAGTTCATGTCCATCCAGATCCTGTTAATGGGGCCATATTTAGAAATAGGGTCTTTGCAGATGTAATCAAGCTAAGATGGGGTCATGCTAGATTAGAGTGGGCCCTTAATGCAATGGACTGGTGTCCTTATAATGAGAGGGTTATTTGGAGAAGGAGAGGCACAGACACACACAGGAAGAAGCAGATCATAAAAACACATGGAGAAAACGACTAACCATGTGACCATGGAGCCAGGGATTGGAGTGGTAAAGTTACTAGCCATGGAATGCCAAAGATTGCTGGCAAATACCAGAAGAGGAGAGAGAGATACACATTGAACGGATTCTCTCTTAGACCCTTCAGAAGGAACCAAACAAGACAACACTTTGATTTTAGACTTCTAGCCTCTAGAATTGTGAAAGAATGAATTTATGTTGCTTTGAACCACCTAGATTGTGGTAATTGGTTACAGATGCCCTTGGAATCTAACACACCAACACTAGTCATTACTGCCCTCCCCTTTTTGCCTGAATAGCATCTACCTTAGGCTTGATGCCAGTATCATCTCCAGAGCCAACTCTTCTAGTTTGGGGGCTTTGCTCCCTCTTACACACATATCGAAATTTGTAGTAATTTGAGTCTCACAGTATTCCAGTAAGCGTGGACTACGAATTATTTTATTTATATTCGTTTCTAACCTACATGCTTTTGGAAGATGTGTAGAGAAATTCAGATCCAGAATCTGATAATATCTTACAGGCAATGTGATTTATTTTTAATCAAATCAAGTGAGTGACAGATGTTCTGCATAGTGAGGACCCTGGTTCTCAGACTGAACACAACATCAGAATCACCGTAGATTCCTGAATACTATTTCCCAAAATTCTATTCTGTAATTCCAGGCCAGGAACCAGGATCCACACTCTGAAATAAGTTTCCCTAGTGTTTCCAATGTAGTTGATATCTGTGGGTTAAAATACATGAGCAATATAGGACAGGATTTTTTCCATTTGTGGAATCTGAGTTTTGAAGAAAACAAAGAAGTAAATGAGAAATTTAGAGAAATATACTCAGTGATGCCAAAAGGACACATATATTCAGATAAGCATAAATGACACATAGATTCAGATAGTTACGTTAAGCCAATTTCTTCAATTTCTGTATTTTATACAAGACACAATCCATAGATACTCTCAAGGTGCTAACTAATCAAAGAGTTCACTGCCTTGGCCTCATGTGCTGGTCAACCAGCTTTTTGTTCACTCAAGAGCCAAGAAACTTCATCCTCCTGGTAGAGTAAATTTTTTTTTTGTTTTTATTTTTTTTGCATGCAGAGCCACTCATTGCCAGGCTTCATGTAACTCCAACTCTCTCATTCAGAGGGCCTACCTTAAAGTTCATTCTCTCGGAAGGGAGAAACATATTCTCCCTTCAAGCATATGGAGGATATTGGTAGTGAGAATTTAATCGATTTCTTGTCTTCTTCACAGAATAACAACAGCACTTCATAGAGTAATGCTTTGATGGGTTGGCTGAATGGATTTAATATGGACATGACCTGAGAACCTTCTGAAAGTGAAACTAAATGATAAAAAAGCTTGAAAATGAAGGAGAGTGGAGTAGCAAGCATTCCAAAGAAGTCTTCCAAAAATGTTCATTTTCATCAAACTGATCCACTAGTCTCAGTAATTGTTAAATCTTTCTAGAAGTAATACCCTATTTGTTGGTCACATTAAGGACAAATTACACAAAAACCTAATTATAAGGGCTAAAAATATAAAATTTAAAAGAAAATATAGGGGGAAATGTTCATAATGTGGAAGTTGGTAATAATTCCTTGTGTGACATCAAAATTGCAGGCCCCAAAAGAAAAAAATAGATAAACTGGACTTCACCAAAATTAAAAACTTGTGCACCAAAGGACACTGTCAACAGAGTGAAAAAATAACCCATGTTATGGAAGAATGTATTTGCAAATGACATTCTGATAAAAAATTAGTACCCAGAATATATAAATAACTTCTACAACTCAATCATAAAAACACAAACAACCTGATTTTAAAAATGAGCAAAAGGCTTACATAGACATTTTCCAAAAGAAGACATACAGATGGCCAACAGGTATATGAAAAAAAAAATGTAATTACATAAGGTGATGGATGTGTTAACTAACCTTATTGTGGTAATCATTTTGCAATATATGTCTGGATCAAATCAACATGTTGCACGTCTTAAACTTACACAGCGTTATATGTCAATTACATCTCAATAAAGCCAGAAAAAAAAAAAAAAGCTAACTGATATAGATCTAAAACTCATCTCTGCCCTTTTTATCCCCCTCAGGCATGTGTGGAAAAATTCATATCTAGGCACCTGCTAATATTCTTGAATCAATGTGATTATTTATTTGTTTGTTTGTTTGTTTGTTTTAAAGATTTTATTTATTTATTTATCAGAGAGAAAGAGAGCACAAGCGTTGGAAATAACAGGCAGAGCAGGCAGAGGGAGAAACAGGCTCCCCACTGAGCAAGAAGCCTGATGCAGGACTTTATCCAAGGACCCTGGGATCATGACCTAAGTCAAACGCAGCTACTTAACCAACTGAGCCACCCAGGCATCCCCAATGTGTTTTAATTTTAACCAAATCAAGTGAGTCATAGACCTTTATTCTTAGTACACAGTAGGAATTTTTATTATTTTATTTAGAAATTGTACAGTTGTTCATAAATAGCAATTCATAGGCAGGAAGGACCCATTTAAGAAGTTTAAAGTCTCAGGGGTGCCTGGATGGCTCAGTTGGTTAAGCTACTACCTTCCACTCAGGTCATGATCCCGGAGATCCGGGATCGAGTCCCACATCGGGCTCCCTGTTCGGCAGGAAGCCTGCTTCTCCCTCTCTTACTCCCCCTGCTTGTGTTCCCTCTCTGGCTGTGATTCTCTCTGTCAAATAAATAAAATCTTAAAAAAAAAAAAAAAGAAACTTAAAGTCTCATTTTCCTTTCAGATGAGCATATTTAGACTGAAACATACTCTTTGTTGCTGAAAGCCAGAAAAGTAGGAAACAAAGTACAATATTTAAATATGCAGTTGAGTCCTCAAATGAAATGATCAGCCATTTATCTGACTCTGGACTGTTACATGCAAGACAGTGACAGTTCTTACCTGAGTATGGCGTAACTGCCACCTGCATCCATATCTCCGACTAGTCTGTGACTTTATACTCCTCACACCCAACCCCCATTTTGTATTTGATTCTGTGTTTTTACAGTTCTTTAATAGAAGTCTATTTCAAGCTTTCATAAGCAAAAATATGAATGCATCAGGTCATATAACTAAGAAGTTGAGTCCAGGTGTTCCACCACTTCCTTCTCCTTGTTTTTCTTCTATGTTCCTCTCTTGTTCTTCACCCTTCATTTAATCCTATCCATTTTCCCCTCTTTTCCCCATGTATTATCACCCTCTTCTACTTTGTATTGTTTTTTCTCACATGCAGAGGAAATATCTGCATGCTCCCTTCTGCCATGTCCCATGACATATTCACATGTTCCGGTGATAGGATGTGGACATCTTTGGGAGGCCATTATTTGACCTACAACAAATGGGTTTAAGTATCATTGAAAAGAGTTTGGAGCCTGGCAGAGGAATAGGTTTGCAGGGTAGAAATCAAGAGTTCAGTCTGGGGGATGTTACATTCAGAATGGCAATGAATCATTAAAATGGAGGTGTCAAGGAGGGAAACACCTGTGAACCTGAAGTTTATTGGAGATTCATTCACTGCAGTTATAAGTGTGAGAGTTAGCATAAAGAGAAATGCTCATCTTTAATGTCCTCAGTTTTTTCCATATCTGTTCTTTCGGTTTAATTTTCAACATTTGGGGGAGGAGTACAACATATATACTGTATATAATATATAATAATGTATAATATGTATATGCTTAAATTTTCCATTCTAATATTTTCATATTTTTCAAATTAGTTTCCAAGATGATTCACATTGCATGATTTTTTACATTTTAAATTACTTATATTAATAGTTAAAATATTTAGTCCTTCTAAATATGTATATTTTTGTCCTTAACTTTCACTTTTTGGATTAGGCTTGCTGAAAAAATATTTTGCATGAAATCATAAATGCTTTCATCCAATGATTCTAAAAAAATCATCTAAAAATCATCTAAAAATGATTCTTTTTCTTAAGTGATGATATCTTTATTAATCATTTAACATTGCTTGGCTCTACTTTAATTACCTTTGATTAATTATACATTTTAAAACATAAATTTAAAAATTTTAAGTTCAAGTTTAGATATGGTTATTATTCTCTTTGTTTAATAATCAAAATGATGAAAGGCTGAAAAATAAAATAAATAAAAATATCATCATCCACTGGCTAAAGTGATAAAGCTAAAATTTTTATCTTTTTTAAATTTTTTAAAATTTCATCTATTTATTTGACAGAGAGACAGGCAAGGAGAGAAGCAACACAAGCAGGGGGAGTGGGAGAGGGAGAAACAGGCTTCCCACCTAGCAGGGAGACTGATGCGAGGCTTGATCCCAACACCCTGGGATCATGACCTGAGCTGAAGACAGATGCTTAACAACTGAGCCACCCAGGGGCCCCTAAAGCTAAAATGTTTTAATCATCTTATATTAACCCTCGATATTGTTGTTACCAAAAAATAGAAGATGAAGTTAAATATGTGGTTCAAGAAGGGGACTCCTAAACCCCAATCCCCTACCTGAAGATCAGAGTGTATGTCTTCAGCTTCAAAAAAATTTTTTATTGTGGCACAATATACATAACATAAAACTTAACATTTCAACCATTTTTAAGTGGATAGTTCAGTGTATTCACATTGTTGTGCTAACATCACCACCATCCAGCTCCAGAATGTTTATCATCCCACACTGACGCTCTGTACACTTAAAGACTAACTCCTCTTTTACCCTTTCCCTTAACCCCTGGCAACCACCATCTTACTGTCTATCTCTGAATTTGACTATTCTGTATATCTCATATAAGTAGAATCATGCAACGGCAAATAATTTTTTTTAATTGCAAGGTAATTTTTCTAATTTTAGCGTTGTTAATCAAGCAAATTATATCCCCCAAACTGTAGGATTAGCCCATCATTGGTATATACAAAGACCTCATGGTTTTACAATGGAATCCAAGTCTTGGTATGATTCAGAATTGCCTGCATTGGACAAATACAAAGCCCCCTTATTTATCTTATTTAGTTGAACCTTAAAAGTCTCACTGGCATTATAGGTCCTGCCTGTATATTTTGTGCGTTTCTGACGGTGCAAACTCAGTCATAAAAATATCTACAGTACTTGCTTTAAAAGTACTTGCTGCCACGTAACTGTAAACAGACTTGTAATTTAGCTGTAAAAATTCATGACTTGCTGAAAGGGGCTGTAATAAAGTCATAATGATCGCTGGCACAAACACCGTCGGGGAGGACGAGCATGGTTGGCTGACCACAAAGGATGGTATGTATGAGGTAAGCGGGGCAAATCTTGGGCAGTGGCCATCCAGTAGTGCCTCTAGAGAGGTTCATCTTTCTTGTGATCTTCAGTGTCCAGCCATATTAAATGCTGATGGGTTTATAGTTTGTTAACCAAGTGATTCAACATCAGTCTCAGCTTTGTTGGGGGTACAGAGGCCCCTTCAAAACACTCAAGTTCCTTGACCACTGATCTTTGTTTTGGCAGAAAGCTATGGGATAACATTTGTAAATGAAGGCTAGAGAGAGAGACCATTTCATGCTAAAAACCGTTCTCACTGACAGTCTACTGCGCCATCTCCTACCTCGCATGTGGCAAAAGAGCAGGTCTCCTTTCTCCAGGAATTGCTGGAGGAAGGTTTAGCCTAGGGAGAAAGGGGCTGTTCTTATTCATTCTGAGGTGGGGGAAGTATAATCAGGACCAGAAGTGACCTGATATCAGTAGACTTGTTTTCTGCTGAAGGGGCTTCCAAAGGTGACCCACGAAGCTCAGTATTGACCCTTTGACGCAAGAGACCAGAGTCTGGACAAAGCTAGGTCTCACAGAGCCCACCATCCCCACTGCATTGACAGCTGTCCCTTGGGTGACACTAGTTCTGGCTGAAGTCCACTTCGATTTGCCTCTCACTCCAGACACAGCTAAGCAGCCCTTCAGAGGAGGGGAATTTGACTAAACAAAATGGGTACCCCACCTTGGCCTTGCCACAGAGCAGGCCCAGGTAACGGAAAGTACCTTGATTTAGAGTCAGGAGACCTCCACGTGGAGAAAGAATTTTTACCTTGCTGGCTTGCATCCTCCTTTGTAACAAGAGGAGATTAAACTCATTTTCTGAGGTTCTTTCAAGCTCTAAGTGTTTCGATATTTGAGCTGAAGCATGTTTCTCGGAGCCTCTACTCCTCTACCCGTTCAGAAAGATGAGGCCAGAGAAGGACTGGATTGAAGAGTGCCTTTCTTTTAGTCAGGGCCTTTGGTTAGACTTAGAGATGAAGAGAGACACACAGAGAACTAGAGGCCTACTGGTAAATGTCATTTCAATTTGAGCTTTTTATCAAATTAAATCATTCAAAAAAATACAAGGAGCCAACTTAGATAAATAACATGGTCTTTTATTAATCCTCTGTGGTTTTGTGTTTTTTTTTTAAAGAAAAAGTATATTAAATATAAACATATCATGTGGGCACAATCTTCTCTACTATGTCTGGATTCACAAGAAATCTTGGCCTAAACACTGATTTCATGGAAGGAAAACACATTCTTAATTCCTTGCAAAACTACCCATGCAGAGTGAATGCTAGCTGTTAGAGTTAAAGGTGATTCTGTGCTTTGGTAAGTGCTCTGCAGTCTGGGGCCCATGTGAGAACATTAATAGACCTTGTGGGCAGCATGATGATACTTCGCTGCATCACAGACCCTCCTCGCCTCCCCTCTCCCGTCTGCCTGAATGAAGCTTGATGTATTTTACCATATTCCTTATTCTTGCACCATTGTACAAAATGACCAGTGAATGCCTACTGTGTAATGAAACTGATCCTGGGACCATCCAATTTTAAAAATATCCAGAACTTTGCTCATAATTGTCAAAACTTACAAGAAACCAAGTCCTCTTCCTTCAGAAGATGGATGCACATATAACTGTCCTACATCCACAATGGACTATTATTTGGTGCTGAAAAGAAATGAGGTATTGAGCCATAAAAGGACATGGAAGAAACTTAAATGATCTAAATGAGAAAAGCCAATCTGAAAAGGCTACATACTGTGTGATTTTTAACTATATAAGAATTCTGGAAAAGGCAAAATTGTGGAAACAGGCAAAAAATATCAGAGGTTGCCAGGATTTGGGGGGGGGGGAGTGGGGAGAGATGAATAGGTGGGACACAGAGGATTTTTAAGGCAATGAAAGTCCTTGGTGTGATGTCATAACGATGGGGATATGTCATTACACGGGTGTCCAGACCCAGGAATGGACATGATCAAGAGTGAACCTTAGTGTGGACTAGGACTTTGGGTGATAGATGTGTCACTGTAGATTCATCAACGGTAAAAATGTACCCCTCTGGTGCAAGATACTGATATTGACAGAGACTATGTATTTGTGGTAGCAGAGGTATATGGAAACTCTGTGTCTTCTCCTCAATTTCACTGTGAGCCTAAAACTGCTTTAACAAATCATCTTTATGCTGAATGAAATTAGCCAAGTAGAGAAAGTCAAGTATCACATGGTTTCACTTACCTGTGGAGCATAAGGAGTAATACAGAAGACAGTAGGAAAGGAAAGAAAATGGGAAACGGGGTAAATCAGGGAGGGAGCTGAAACATAAGAGACTTTGGACACAGAAAACAACTGAGGGTCTTGGAGGGGAGGGGGTGGTGGATGGGAAAGCCTGGTGGTGGGTACTGGGGGCACTAATTGCATGGAGCACTGGGTGTGGGGAATGGGGAATGAATCTTGGAACACTGAAAAAATAAATAATTTATAAAAGATAAATAAATAATCATCTTAATAAAATTTTTAAAAATCTAACAATCCTTTTCATATCTAGCACTTCTGCACTATTTTAAGGGTTTTTAACACTGTGATCAAATTTATTCCCATCAGAATCAGCTTTCTTTTGCTGCTCCCTGTGCTTATTTCTTGGTTCTCTTTCCTCATTCATAGCCCGGTGTCCTCTGCTTTGATATCTATGGACCACAAACACCCCATGGTAACCAGGGTGTGGAGAACTGACTTTGATCTTCTGTCTGAAAATGACCATAAATCAAGACAGACCGGAGCTCCCACATACCTCGAGGTGGCCCTTTAAATGGATGTACGCCAACTGCACGGTCCAGTACTCCGAGTGGTGGCTGCTGAACAGTGCGTCTTATGGAGATTTGTGGAGTCAAACGGTCATCCTCGGAGAAGGAGACCGAGGGCCAAGTCCGTGGACAATCACTTGTAAGTCAAAACAAACTGTATGGACAGCTTTCGTGGCCAAGAGGTGGCCAAAGGGTCTTGATGAGGAGGCAGGACACAGGGCGAGCTGAAGAGTGGTCGCCTTCTTCCTCTCGAGCCCTCTCCCTGAGTCACTTTTTCATTGTCCTCTGTGGCCATTGGTCTCTAGGGTGACTCTCCCAATCTTGAATAACCAAGTTCTGCTTAAACCTGGAGTTGTCTGGGATATTGACTCTGTGATGGACTTAAAGCCAAGTAGGTAGGAATCACATGAAGCACCTGGGAGTCAGCTCAGACAGGACGCCTCCCCCACTCCCACTCCCATGGCGCGCACACACACACACACACACACATGCACACGCACACGCACACACACACGCACGCACACACGCACGCGCACACACACGCACGCGCACACACACGCACGCACACACACACACTCTAATTTTACTCTTTTATGCTCAATGGGCCTGGACTTGATATGATATGATATTATAATTATTATATTATTCTATCATCTATCAATCTATTTATCTATTATGTATCATCTTTGCCCTTATTTATCATGCATTTTGAGTTGCATGTGCTTTCTGAAAATCACCTAAAATCCTTTGAGAAAAAATAATGTACATATCAGTCACTTCATAGATGAAAAACTAATTAGGTGCCATTTTTCTTGTGAGGGCCCCTCACTCCAGTCAGATGCTCTGACTCCATTCTGACCCTGAAGCTCCCTGTGGAAACACGGCAACATGGCTTCTATGCTGTCTTGTGGTTTTTTGTTTTGTTTTTAAGATTTTATTTATTTATTTATTTATTTATTTATTTATTTATTTATTTGACACAGAGAGAGAGAGAGAGAGCGAGCGCACAAGCAGGGAGAGCAACCAGTAGAGGGGGAGGGAGAAGCAGACCTCCCCCGAGCAGGGAGCCTGATGCAGGGTTCAATCTCAGGACCCCAGGATCATGACCCAAGCTGAAGCTAGAAACCTGACCGACTGAGACACCCAGGTACTTCTTTCTTGTGGTTTCTTGAGAGTTTGTGCTTCTCTTGCTTTCGGCATTCTTTTTTTATTTTTAAAAATATTTTATTTATGTATTTGACACAGAGAGAGATCACAAGGAGGCAGAGAGGCAGGCAGAGAGAGAGGAGGAAGCAGGCTCCCTGCTGAGCAGAGTTCCCGATGCGGGGCTCGATCCCAGGACCCTGAGATGATGACCTGAGCCGCAGGCAGAGGCTTTAGCCCACTGAGCCACCAGGCGCCCCTGCCTTCAGCATTCTTCTCCGTGTCCATTGGCACCCACCGAGCCCAGGCCTGAACCTAGATCATGCCTTCAATGACCAAACAAGCACTACTGTTTTAGCCAGCCAGAGCTGCGGCATGACCTCTGGAGATCATAAGGGCTGAAAACTAGTGTTCTCCCTCCATCTACTATGCCCACAGTCAGAAGGAAGCAATACTTGTCGAGTGGCTGGGTGAAGGGCCTTGAGGAGGATGGGGCTGAACGAGGGATGCCAACACAAGGTCACACTCCCTGGAGAACGCTGGTGTCCCCGAGGGTGCTCCAGACCACCAGGGGACTGGCTAAGCGTGGGGATTCCTAGGCCCCATGAGGGCTGATGCAGAAACCTCAGGGCTGGGTTCAGAGTCTGCAGGTTTAACAAGCTGTCCCGCTAATTCTGAGCCAGGTTTTCCCAGCAATGCTGGTAGAGGATAAGAAGCAGCCTGGAGGTCATGGTCCTCCCTCCAGCAAGCCCGAGGCCCTCAAAGCCTGGCAGGAGGCAAGGGGCCAACACCCATCATGAGCGTGCATCAGTCACTTCCTGTTCACCCTTGTCAGATGAGCGAAACAACGTGCACACTAACCTCTAACACAGTGCACGTAAGGCAGGACATGTAGAAAAATATAGTAAAGACTTTATTCATGAAAACCAAATCTCTCCTTTGCTATGAAAACACATAACTGAGCCCTAGGAACAAAGGAGCATCATAGACTGTGATTTCGGGTGTGAGAGTCACTCATCAGTGTTCCCGTACCACGTAATGTTGGCACAGACCCGAATTCTTAGTCTGAGAATTAGTGAGAGACCGAGGGGCCTGGGGTGGCCCACTCCACCTTCAGGTTTTGGACCTGCAAACAAGGGTGATAAATTCAACCCTTCCGGAAGGAGAGGGAGTGGCAAGTATAGTGTAAGGAGCAGAGGTGACTGTGGCATAGAAGATAAGCCAGTAAGTGATCAGCCTCGGCCAGAGGCTGTGAGTCCCTCAGGATGGAGCCCCCCGCCCCGGCCGGCCCCCAGCACCTGCAGAATGCTGGAACCCAGTAGGAACTCAGGCAGATCTAACTGGCTGCAGTGATAGGCAATAGGCCAGGCCCCATGCTGAGTGTTTCCCAGGCACAAATCACTTAATCCACAGGCTAGTTCACCTACAGACGAAGAAACATAAAGAAACTTCATAATCTGTCCAATGTTGCAGAAAACCCTCAGAATTCAGCCACAAGTCCACAAGGCACAGAGAGGGGCCAGAGGAAGAAAAGCTGGGGCTGGAGATGCCTCCATGGAGCCCAGGGTGCTTGCTGGGCCTGGAGGGACAGTGAGATTCCAGGGGGTCCTGTGCAGGCTCCTCCCAGAGCTTTGTGGTGGAGGCGTGGCGTCAGCCCCACACCCCGGGTGGCCGTGGTGCCCGTGGGACGGAGACCGCTCTGCTGGGCTGGGCACCCCACACCCTCAGAATGCAGCTGGATCTCTCTGTGGGGACCAGCGCTGTGTGAGGGTGTGGCCACAGCGCTTAAAGACTCAACTCCCTGACCTCTTGGCTTTGCATCGCCCTCCCTAATGACATTTCAACATTGAGCGGGTTTCTGGTTTTCTGTTTCCTCTTTAAATTAAATATATAGTAGGTGTTTTGTGTTTAATTTCCTTAAGAAAAAAGTGTATTGTAGGGGTGAAATGTTTAAAAAAAAACACAAAAAACCTAGAAGGGAGTCATGGCAGTTTATGAAAACCATAGTGTGTGCTCCAGGGACTGGGGTCCCTTTCTGGAGCCTCTTCCTTCTCCTGGGAATACTCATAACGTGGGCTTATGAGTTGTGCTGGTTGCTGTGGTTTTCCTTACAGTCTTTTCTCTCCTTTGCAGCATTTGCTGTGGTACCTCCTGGGCTGCTTGTCTTTTTATGTGTTTCTCGGAGGTGTGCTGCTGACACAATAGCCCCGAGCCAGCGGGTTTTGGAGCCACTCCTATTCCCTGGTAATTAACTCCCAGGGTGTGTTTATAGCAACAGAGGTGCCGAGGGAGGGAGGTGTGGGGGGTGATGAAGGGCCCAGGCTCCCAGGGGCACACAAAGTGGCCTCCACAGAGAACCCCTGTCCTGCCAGGGTGGTGGAGGGTGGTGGGGGGCTGGTCGGTTAGCAGGGAGAGGCCTGCCCCCTACACCTGTCAGCGTGGCACGGACACCAGGTGTTCTGACCCTCTCTCCTCCCACATCAGGAGGCTCAGCCCCAGGGTGGGGGCTGCAAGGAGAGTTCACTGTGGAGGCCCATGGATGGGGGAGCAGGGCTTGGCTTTGGGCCCCTTCCCAGCCCCAGTGAGAGCCACTCCACTTCTAGATCGTTCCTTGTGGAAGTTCTGATGTGGTTTTATTTGAAGAGTTGTCCCTGATGAGAGGAACTCCCCACTCATCAAAGGAACCATCTCCTGGACCCATGAGGTCTCAGTTTATCTCCCCACACATACACACCCTCCCAATACCCTCTCCTCCTTCCTCCTCTTGAAATCCTTCAGGCCCTGCTGGAAGCCCTACCCTCTCACTGATGGCTCCTGGGGCCGCACTGCAGTGGTCCCCCAGGGGATCTCCGGGAGATAAAACGCACTCTCAGCAGCCACCAGAGTGACCATTCTGCAGCACAACCTTGCTCCTACCCCAAGGTCTGAGCTCTTCTGTGGCTCACCTCCCTCCTAGAAGATGTAAAACAGGATGAAGTATGTTAACAGAGCACTCAAGGGCCTGCACACTCTGAGCCTTGCTTATGTTCTAGCTGCTCCCCTGTCTCCCTGTTATCCCCCATGTGGCAACCACTTGGACTCTTTATTCACTCTATGACTGATTAAGTATTTATTGAGCAACTATTAGGTGCCAGGAATACTGTCAATGCTGAGTGAGAGATGCAAAATAATGCCCCCCCGGGAACTTGCATTCAGCAGGAGAAAAGGGGCATAAGTGCAAACGCAGAAGCCATATGGCCAGCAGGGGTTTGCAGGGGCTATTTTGTGTGGGGTGCGGGGCCAGGACTCTGGGCAGGTGACCTTTGGGCAGAGACCCAACAGGTGAGCACCTGGGACAAGGTCCAAGGAAGTAGCATCCAGGCAGGGCGGAGAAGTAGATGTGGCAGGGAAGTCGGCAGGGTCGGAGCCAGGGAGGGAGTGTTCAGATTTCTACTCCTGGCTGTGGGAAGCTATGGGAGGGCTGGGAGCAAGTGAGAGGCACGAAGGTACGACCTACCTGCCAGCTTTAAAAACCCTCCCCGGCAGCTGTGTGGAGAACGGTCGTAGAAGGGCTCAGGGAGGGTCCAGCTGTCCAGGGACCCTGGGCTTATCCACAGAGGAAGAGACCGCCACGTCCCAGGAGGGAGGCAGACCCTCCACAACAGCCCCCTCACCTTGCCTTTGGGAGACTACAGAAACAAGTGGGTTCAGGAGTGAATGGCAAGTAAGGAAAAAGGGCAGGACTTTCCTTCAGTTCGGCTGGGAAAGGACTCCGTGCAGTAAGACTGTAGCCGCTCAGCAGTAATATTGTCAAAGGAGGTTATCTCAGGGTTTGTCTGCATTATTGGATAAGATCATTGGGGCCAGTTTTATTCATTTGCTCATTACCAGTTTCACAACTGTTCCATGTTGATTTTATAATCAGAGTCAATTTATATCCAATCCTGCATTTAGAAAGTATCACGTTGCTGAAACATTGTCGTATGTTGCTGTTTGTTATTTGAAACTTTCTGCAGGGACATTTGGGCTCAGTCGGCTAAACTTCTGACTCAGGATTTCTGCTCAGGTTTTGATCTCGGGGTCATGACATGGAGGCCTGAGCCGGGCTCCTCACCGGGTGTGGAGTCTCTCTCTCCCTCTCTCCTTCTACCCTCTCCCACTCCCATGCACATGTTCTCTCTAAATTAATTAATTACTTAATTACTTAAATAAAATCTCGCCAGTGTACTCTGCCGTCCTTATGAACTTCTGTGGGTGCTTTCTCCATAAACAGGGAGCTCTCCATTCGCTCTGCTACTGACCCTCTGAAAGCTCCCCATAGTGAGGTGCCAAAGCCGGTTCCCGCTTATGATGGGATTCATTTCTCAGTCCCGGCCTCCAGGGCTCGCCAGATAGGAAGCCCTGCTTCTCATCTCTCCTCTTCCATCACTCCTTCTTTTTTTTTTTTTTTTAAACTTTGGATTTTAAGTGATTGGATATGTTCTGGAAAATCTTTGAGTTACATTTTTAACATGCCTATTGAGGAATTAGCTGTATTTTTTTAAAAAATCCTGCATATACTTATAGTATACAAAACAAATGTTGACATAAATGTACACTCATGAAACTACCACCTTCAAGATAATGACCCCCATATTGGTTAAGTATGGCATCTTCCGCATCTTTAATGATTTTTACCTACTTGCTCTATTAGTAATTGAGAGAAGGAAGTTGAAATCTCTGACTATAGTTAGGGATTTGTCTCTCTCTCTCTCCTTGAAGTTCTATCAGCATTGACTTCAGGTGTTTTAAAGCCCTAGTATTAAAGGCATGAACATTTAGGATTAAAATGTCCTCTTGATGAATTCCTTTTATCATTATTAAATGAGCTTCTTTATGCCTAGTAATACTCTTTACCTACAAATTCACTTTGCTTTAAAGTAATATAGCCACTGTGGCTATCTTCGGTTTGTGTCATATGGTTTATCTTTTCCATCGTTATACTTTTCACCTGTCTGTATCTTTATAATTCAAGTGGAATTCTTGGAGGTTGCCTGTTGTTGGGTCTTCTTTTTTTTTGTTTGGTCAGATAATCTGTCTCTTAAGGAGGGTGTTTGGGCTATTTACATCTCATGTGATTATTGATAAAATTTGATGTAAAAATACATCTCGCTTATTGTTTGCTTTCTCTTTGTCTCCATCTGTTCATTGCTTCCCCCCCCTTTTTTGTGTCTTCTTTTGGATGAGTATTTTTTTATTGTTCTATTTTTGTGTCCTTGTTGGCTTATTACTAATAAATCTTTGCTGTGTGCTTTTTCCAGTTTTATTGAAGAATAATTGACATACATCACAGTATAAATTTAATACATAGAGCATGATGATCTGATTTACAAATACTGTGAAATGATTGCCACAACAGGTTCAGCTAACCTCCATTTTCTCAGGTAGACACAATTTTAAAAAAAGGAAAAAAAAATGTTTTCTGTGTCATGAGAACACTCAGGATTTACTCTCTTAAAGCTTTCCTTCTTATCGCACGTCAGTGCTAACTAGACTGTGTCCCTGGTGCCCATAGCCCTTGTGGGGGACAGTTCCCACCTCTGTCCACTTCTCCGAATGCCCCTCCACCACCTACCACCCCAGCTAGTCACCAGTCTGCCCCCTTGCTCAAAGTTTGGGGGTTTTGTTTGTTTTGTTTTGCTTAGATTCCGCATATAAGTGAGATCATATACCCTTTGTCTTTTCTGTTGTACGTAGCATCATGCCTTCAAGCTCCATCCCTGTTGTGGCAAATGATAGAATTCCCTGGTTTTTCATGGCCGAATCCTATTCCATTGTATGGATATACCACAACTTTTCTCTCCATTTACCTATCAATGGACAGCTTGTTTGCAGTTCACTTTTTTTGATTAATGCCAATGGGGTGATAGCGGAATCGACTTCTTGTGCACACAGGATTTCATGGGGGTGGGGGGAGGGGGTGGGTGGGAGGGCCTGACCTCATGCTGTTTCCCATCTTGAAAATAGGGAAGGCGTGTGGTTAGCCAGAGCAAGGCCTCCAGAAGCTGCTTTAGTTGGGGCTTAGGAGCCGAGAAGCGAAGCTTGAGCTCTGCGGGGCCCGTCTCCAAGTCCCCCCTGAAGTCAGCACTGCCCCAAGGCCCCTCTCTTCCCACCGAAGAGGTTTCCACAGAGCGCACGACACTCAAGTTTTGAAAGTAGCTGTCCTCTCAGGGAGTCGTGCAGGCCACGTCCCTTCAGACTGCTCAGCTTGGCTAGGAACCCTGATGGATGCCACCTACTTCCTAGATGGCTCCCGGGAGCCGTGGTGGCCAGCCGACCAGGCCAGCCGACCCACCCACCCTCCAGGGCGCACGTTCCCACCGCCACGGGGATCCTTCCTGCCAGTCTGGCCCATCAGCCTGCCTCGGGGCCACTTTAACTCCTGGAGACCCTGCTTCATGCATCAGCATCAAGCTCCGGCACACGCGTTTTCCTGCAGCCTTTATGTCAAAATAAAATCAGTCGAATAAACCATAATCACACGGAATCGGGGTCACAGGCTGTTTGTGCCTGCCTAACTGATTCTTTTTCCTTTTTTTTTTTTTTCAGATTTTATTTATTTATTTGACATAGAGAGAGATCACAAGTAGAGAGAGAGGCAGGCAGAGAGAGGAGGAAGCAGGCTCCCTGCAGAGCAAAGAGCCCGATGCGGGCCTTGACCCTGAGATCAATACCTGAGCCCAAGGCAGAGGCTTTAACCCACTGAGCCACCCAGGTGCCCTAACTGATTCTGACAGCTCAGCAAGGAGAGCTGCCCAGCAGCCCATGGAGCCGGGGCCAGGGCCAGGGTTCCAGAAACAGAGGAGAGCACTGCCTCACCCTCGCAGCATCCGAGGCCTCCAACTCACATGCAGGGGCAGGGCACCCAGGTTCTGCCCAGGCTTCCTCCTTGGCACCCCTTCCCAGCCCTCCCTGGCCACAGCTGAAGCAGGGAGCAGTGCCTGTCTGCTGAGGGTTCTCAGCTCTCCCCGCAGACGTGAGAATGCCCATGGGTACCCAACCCACCGAGAGGTTTCTGCTTAGCTGTCTGCCCTAGAGATCTTGTGACACAGCTTCCGGAAAACCTACAGCCCTGCTCTAAAGCCCGAAGGTAAGAATGTCATTCCTGTTGCTTCCTATGCAAGGCAAACTTATTTGGAATCTCCCTTCTGACACCCACACGTTAAGCATATCTCTACTTTCATGGTTACATCTTCGTGGAGAGGCATTTTCAAATATTCCCAGAATCTCCCAATCTGTGTTGGGAACAGGAGGAGACAGAGGCTGCTGTGGGTGAAGAGAAGCCCCGGACTGCGGCCCATGTGGCCCCTGCTGGCCCGTGTAGCTGTTGTGTCCCCTGGCGCTCAGTTCTTTACCTGCAGAGTAATTATATGGGTTTGTAACGCACACCCTGCGGTGGAAGGGGCATCCGCTTCGGAACCAGACAAACCTGGTTTTCAACCTCCCACTCTGCCCCTCAGGGATCAGATAAGGTCTGTGTGCAGACTGCTTAGCGCCTCTCTGCTCATGCAGCCCCGGGGGCCCCAGGCCCTGCTGAGCAAGGCCTGCCTTGTCTCCAAGCACCCCACGTCCCCACATCCTCATGCCACCGTCCCAGCTCATGGGCTCCACCCCTCCTGCCAACCATGACATCTTTGGGGTGCCTGCGTGGGCCCGAGAACCCCATTCTTTTCCTCCCTCTCAGGATGCTCAGCCCCCTCACCTTGCATCAGCCTCACCCATCCTGGAATGCTGGCAGGTCACCGAGAAACAAAGTCCCCTTTGAGACTCTGTTTGCATTTCTCAGAAACAGAACCCCTGAGTCTCCCTGCCAAAGATGTTCCTCATCCCCGAATATTTCATTTCCCCTGATAGTTCCACTCTTGGCCTGGGGACTCAAGCCAGAAACTGAAGATGTTCTCAATTCTACCCTTCCTGTCTTCACGGCTCTTTTAATCAGCTGTTGAACTCCAGGGTTCTATATCTAAACCAGACTCAGATGGAGACGTTAGTCTGTGACCCCACAGCCCTCTTGGCAATCCAGGCCACCACCTCCTGCTCCCAGAGCTTCCTTGCTGGCTGCCAGTGTCTAGTCCTCCTCCCCACCCCCTGCCTCAGCACCCTCTCCAAGCAGCTGTGCTCTTTCTCTCACCAGTTCAATCAGGTCCCTCAGTGGCTGAATCCCCACCCCCCTCATAACTGCCCAGGACACATAGAGTTAAATTCAAACCCTTCTTCAGGACTTGGGATGTCCTTCACCAAGCAGCCAGCTTTGCCTAGCCGCTGGGGATGTCCTAGTCACACGGGGACACTGGTCCTCTTTTCCTCCTCAAGGTCCTTGCAGGAACAATTCCACTGGCCTAGAACTTTCTTCCTTTTCTTGTTTATAGGACCTTAATCCAACATAGGTCTCTGGCAGAGGTGCATAGAAACTGAAGTAATAGATGCCACAGGTATGGCCCAAAGCTGTCAGTCGGTTTGCATTCCTGTGGTGGAAATGAGCCTGGAATAGAGTGGGATGCCCACGGCATACCACAGTGGGTATCTCTAAGTCCCCTTGCCTCTTGGACTTCACAGCTTGGGGAGCTGGCTAGTTAACAAGGTTGGGGAATGGACCACCAGGGAGCCATCCCACTGTGGGCCAACTTCTTACTATGTTAGTCAGGCCCACCAACACGTCTGCCCAACTCAGTTTTCCATTCACTACTCCCCCACACACACCCCACATTCCCCTCCATGATGTTACCCATTGCCTGATGAATCTACCGTCCACAGCTCTCTGTTCGTGTTCTAGCCATGCCTCTTCCTCAGTAACCATGGATGGCACCCTCTTCTTCAAGGCCCAGATGGGATGCTGGCTCAGGAGTATCTGAAATCCAAGTGTTTGTTGCTTCTCGGGGCTCCATGGTGCCATGTTTACCTCCCACCGACGGCGCCTCACGTGTCCTGTCATGGACTGCACATGGACAGCCTGTCAGGCACAGTGCTAAGCAGTTGATAAGCCTCATCTAGCATTTCTGTTTACCCAGGAGGACGCTGAGGCTTGGGAAATGAATTGGCACCTTCTGTCACCATTCAAGGCCACCTCTGTCCAGCTCCATTGGGCATTGTCTCCGTTGTGGCGCTATTGTAGCTCATGTACGAGCATGCCAGTCTCTCCATGGCCTTTGAACTGTTGACCTCCACGGCATATGAGGCCCTGACATGCTCTGGACAACGCACTGTGAATAGGGTGGTTTCTCATTCTGTTTCTGTAAGGTCTTCTAAAAGGAAAAAGAAAGAAAAAGGTAAAGGTCCTTCTACAATAGCCTTAGCATTCTGTTATAATGAGACCAAAGTTGGGAAATTGATATCTAAATGTTCCCAACACCAACATTATCTTAAATTCTCATCCACGCCCTTGGCCTAAGAGGGCCACACCAAGACAGTCAGCCTGCCCTTTGGAGCCCACTCATTAGAGAAGGGAAGTGTTTATGTGGCTTCAGCTCTGAAATGATATAATGATTGCCTTTCCTCCCAGCAGGTCTCACCCTGTCTCAGGAAGACGTCAGGGGTCAGCACAAGGCCAGACTCCGAGTTGATGAGTCACTCTGGGGGAAGGCCAATTGCAGGATGAGGGTTGGCTCTGGGGGGTTGGCTAAAGGAAATGGTACCTTTCCCTTAGAGGAATGAGGTTGACTCTGACCTCAGTCTAATGGCATGGAAAAGCACCTGGTTGTCTGGCAGGGGCTCCAGGAGGGGAGGTGGTCAGGGGTCCCCAGAGAGGAATACTCAAAGGTCAGTCTCTACATAGGGCTTTTAGGAAATGCTCATTGCCAGGTCTCTGAGGGAATTAGGTGAGGCAGGTGTCAGGAATATGGACCCTTCTTATTTGTAAGTCTGGTTCCATTAAATGTAGGCAGAGTGGTGGGAAACTACTGGGGAGAAAGCAGCAGAGGGGTGAGGCCAACAAGCCTTTGTTCCTCTCCAAGCTAGCACATCTGCTGCGGCACCCAGGGAGCCCCCTGAATCCTGTGGTGAAAAGCTACAGCCTACATGTATTATCGCTCCTCATGACCATACTCCACTTGGAGCATTACCAGCATCACCACATCTCCCCAGAACCGTCACCACATCTGCTCCGAGCACCTCCGCCAGCTGCCCTCTAATGTCATCACATTACTCGGAAGGTACCATTCTAGGAGCTTGATGTTTCCTTTTCCTTTTTATTTTTTTTAAGATTTTATTTATTTATTTGACACAGAGAGAGATCACAAGTAGGCAGAGTGGCAGGCAGAGAGAGAGGAGGAAGAAGATTCCCTGTTGAGCAGAGAGCCCGATGCGGGCCTCAATCCCAGGACCCTGAGATCATGACCTGAGCCGAAGGCAGAGGCTTTAACCCACTGAGCCACCCAGGTGCCCTGTTTCCTTTTCGTTTAATTTCTATAATAGGAGCTATTTTCTTTCCTTTATTTTTTAAAGATTTTATTTATTTATTTGACAGAGAGAAACATAGCTGAAAAGGGAACACAAGCAGGGGGAGTGAGAGAGGCAGAAGCAGGCTTCCTTCTGAGCAGGGAGCCCAGTGTGGGGCTTGATCCCAGGACCCTGGGATCATGACCTGAGCCGAAGGCAGATGCTCAATGACTGATCTACCCAGGCGCCCCTACAGGAGCTGTTTGCTTAAGTAATGAGGAAACCAAGGCTTAGAGACATCAGGCAACCTGACCAAGGCACATGTCCTATAAGTGGTAAAGCTGGAGAGGTCACCCTAGCACGTCTGACACCGGGGCTGTGCTCCTGACCACTGTGTCAGATGGGAGATTCCTTCTGGGGCAAAGCAGAAGAGCTCAGATGAACAAACAAATCACAAAGCAAAGACAAATCCAGCCCAGCTCTCTGAAAGCCCCTTCTCTCTGTCTGCTCATGCAGACATCCAGTGATACCACAGTACCTTCTAGAATCATGGATTATTATCCTTCTTCTCCCTTAGGGCCATGGCTCCCTTTCTCGTTTCTACCAAGCAAGAGGTGACTGCCATATCTCTTCTATTCTAAATCATCATGGGCATTCTTGCTTTCCCAGCTGGTCACTATGACCTCTGCTTGAAAATTTTAGGGGAAAATTCATTTCTTTCCCCAAAGCTCCCCAACATCTAGCCCAGCAGGAGATGCAAGACAAATCTTAATGCATAAGGACTGAACCAAGCCCAGGCCAACTGCTAGCCTAACGGAGCCCTGAGCTCAGGACACACGGCACAGGAACCCCAGGTGTGTATTCCCTCACCAGAAGATTAGAGGCAAGGGCAATGCAGGTGAGTCAGGTGAGTGAAGGAGGCTGGAACCTCAGCCATGAATTACAAAGAGTTAATGCCCAAGCAGACCCATCAGGGAGGGAAACATCTGTTGAAGGCTCTGGAGTATTTTCTCTGCCCATGCCAACAGCTGACGAGTGGATCAGTCAGGTAGCCATCTCCCATTGCTGGCTTGGGAAGTTTTCCCGGGGACTCTTCGAGCATAAGCATCTTGGAACGAGCCTGATCCCAGTAAAACAACAACAACAACAACAACAACAAATGTCATAAAAGCCGAACATAAATCTTGCCTAGAATAGGGATTCCTTGATGGTTGGATTTTTTTTTTTTCCATTGGGGTTACAAGGCAGGGAATGTGAAAGGAAAGCCCAGCCTGATTTTATGAGCCATGATCATAGTACTTCTCTTTCTGGAACAAACTTGTAGTTGCAGAGCTTTTCTGTCATTCAAGCTCCTGGAAACTGAACTGACTCGAGATCTTGTCTGTGGCTGTGGGTCCAGGGATGTCAGACCACACTCGCGGACTTCATCCGCGTCACAGGGTCTAGTCAAGGCATTTGCATTTTGAAATATTAAAACAGGTATATCCTGGGAGGCCCCACCCTTAACTTCCAGAAGGTTAATCTTACACTGGTTACGTCAATTATAGCAGCTAACTTCTAAAGAGACCTTACTCTGCTGTAAGCATCTTATATCCATAATATCAATTCTCATGATGATCCTAGGAGATAAATATTATCCTTATTTTATAGATGAAACTGACCCAGAATGGTTCTGAAGCTTTCCTGAATTCACACAGAATGTAGGCCAGAACAAAGGTGTGGCTGCTGGACTCCTGGGCCCCTGCCACTGACTTCCCTGTGATGATACCTATGGGTCAAAGAAATGACACTGAATCCCAGTGGGATTGCTGCTTCCACATCCTCTAACCCCCAAGGTGTTCAAAGTCAACATGGAATTGACTACAGGAATAAATTGTAGCCGTCTTACCGGGGCCAATGCACCAAATTATCAGAAGCAGGCTGCTTTTATGGGACCATATACTTGAGAAAATACACAGCTTGTGAGCTGGACTGATACTTAATTAACAAGCCTGTCTTAATAAAAGAAAGCATAGTGAGGCCTGGAAAACTGACCACCCAAGTATAAGTCAGGAGCACCAAATTCTGATTGTCTTAGTGGAATCTCTTGCTCTAAATTACAGGAAGACTGAGTCATGAGGAGGAGAATCAGAGAGAACGGTGAAGATAATTCTTTACCAACACTGGGCATTCTGTTGTCAGAACCAAGGGTTAGGGCATTAAAAAGCTCT